>JAOXNR010012404.1:0-30467 GCA_028571225.1 Parsonsia alboflavescens
CGTGTTTTCTTTTTTGTAGGTTCAACATGACAAGACGAGCATCTTTGATAGAGATTCGACTCCAAGGATATATATATACATATATATCACAAGGTCGAGAGCTGCCAAGTTGAGAGAAGCATTGATCACATTTGTACAAAGAAGAGAAGAGTTGATTGATTTCCAATCAATATTTGAGGGACTATCATTTGTTGATGAGGAACAACCAAAGAAGGATTTAATTTATTGATGTTTCAAGGACTTGGGAAAGGAGTTTCAAGTGTTCAAGAAGGTCCTAAAGTCCCTTGGGAAGCATTGAATGGAAGCACAAAAGAAGAGGATGAAACAAGAAGCGAAACAAAGGAGTTTGTTGCAGAAGGGCATCAATCGGCTCAGAAAACCAACTCCGGCCAGGGCCAGTACTTTAGAGAAGAGTGACTCCTGTACAGGAGAAACATCTGGGGCTAACCGGTCCTAGCACAGGAGCAAAGACAGGCATCGGTTGCCGCTGTTGACAGCTTTTCTTTCTTTGTTTCAAATGCGATCTTGATTTGTTTGAATTTGTATGACTTGTTTTTAATTGACTTTGTCTTCTCTTGTGATCTCTTTGTGCTTGTGAGGATTATGCCTAAGGCTAAAAACAAGGGCGAAGTCAATTGTGTTTGGTGATTTCTATTCTTATTCATCTCTACAAAAGAAAAATTCAAAAAAAAAAAAAAAACAGAGAAGAAAACAAGGCATTTTTAAAATTGCTGAAAAGATGTACAAAAAAAAATTGCCAAAAATCATTTAGTTTGTTGAATTCTATTCGATATCTCTTGTGCTTATGAGTTATTGATGAGTACAGAGTGATTTGATGATAAATTGAGATTGGATTGCCTATTGTTTATACCAACTTGAGATCAAAGGCTTGAGTTATTGATATTTATATGTAAATTTGATATCACAATCTTTGATCTCCAGGTGTTTGACAATATTCCTGTCTCCAATTTTCTTGAATTCCAAGTGTTTGATCAAATGTTTTTTGATTATTGACTTATTCCTTGAAACTCGTTGTCTATTTGGCTCTTAATTGTTAATCACAATCGACTAGATTGAGTTGTGTGGACTTTGGACATACTTTTATTGAGGAGTTGCAATTGCCCGATTGAGTTGATTAAGAACGTCAAGAAGAATTTAAGAGAGGTAAAAGGCGAACAGGGGTGAGTTCATTTGAGTGAGAAAAAGCCATATTTGACTGCAAACACGAGTGAAAGTGTGGTTATATCTATAGTCCCTTGTTTTTGTGTTCTTGTATTGTAGGTAAAACCATGACTAATGGAGCATCACCATCATCCCAAACTCCCGTTAAGGGAGATATTAATGGTTACTCGGAATCAATCATGGAAAGGACGAATGAAATGGTTGCTAGTCTCTCACAAGTTCACACTAAGATAGAGGACATGGATGGGAAAATCAATTCATTGGCCACACTTACACCTAACCCAATGAGAAATCAAGCACCTTAAAGGGGAAGGGGAAGGGGTGCCCATAGAGGAGAGCCAAAAAGGAGGATTATCCAAAGCAAAATGTTGATGAAGAAAGTGTGAATGATGGGGACAATGAAGATGCCTATGAAGATGAAAGAGATAGGATGGCAAGGAGAGAAGACAACATTGATAGAAACTTAGGAAGCATCAAGCTAACGGTGGCACCGTTCCATGGAGGAGAGGATCAAAGTGCATACTTGGATTGGGAAAGAAGAATGGACTCTATCTATGGGTGTGAAAAGTATTTTGAGGAGAAGAAGATCAAGCTAGCCATAGTCGGATTTGAGGACTATGCTATTTTATGGTAGGATCACTTGGTGATAACTAGAAGGAAAGAAATGCAATCGTATTAGAACTTGGGTTGAGATAAAGAAACACATAAGAAGGAGATTTTTGCCACCATATTACCTGAGAGACCTTTATCACAAGTTGCAAAATCTTACATAAGTGACCAAGAGTGCAGATGTTTACGACAAAGAGATGGAAATGGCAATGATTAGGAGCGACCTTGTGGGAGAAGGGCAAGAGGAAACCATGGCAAGGTTTCTTAGAGGCTTGAACAAGAAGACTGAACATTCTCTTGAATTGCAACCCTATAATATAAATGGTATCACTAGCTACCAGGATAGAGAGGCAAGTCAAGGAAAGGAAGTCATCATCTTATGGGAAGCCATATGGGAGTTCAACTTTTGGGAGTTCATCATCCAAAGCTCTTAGTCTTGGCCTAAGAAGGAGCAGGGAGTGGCTATGAGACTTACAAGGGAGGAGGCACTCAGACCTAAAATTGGAGAAACCAAAGATCCTCAAGGAGATATTGGTAAAATGCCACAACCTCCTTTTAAAGCTTGACATATTAAGTGCTATAGATACCAAGGATATGGACACATGTCAACGCAATGTCCTAACAAGAGAACCATTCACATGGATAGAGGATTTGTTGAAATCTTGTAGTAAGGGCGAGGAACAAGAACTTGTGGTGAATGATGATGGGGAGCATGATCATGAATCGGAGCATGATCATGAACCAAGTGAGGGTGATTTTGAACAAATGAATTGCATGATTAGGAAAGTTCTTAGCTAATAGGGATCAAGGAGCTATCATGGAAGCCATCAAAGGAAGGGTGCATTGAAGATGAAGTTCATGGAGTTGAAGATGAAGTTTATTGAAGAAAACATGCTTACATGGACATGTACTTCAAGAACGAGAGAACTTTGATGGTAAACAATGAAGCCTTGTGCAAGAACTTGTATTTCAAATACAAGTATGAAGATTAAAGAATTAAGTCTTGGATTAAATGGTTCAAAGAATGGAAGAACTTAAAGTCTCCTTTGGAGGTGGTATTACAAATGCATGGAGATTTACGTAGAAAGATTTAGACTTCAAGTTTAAGGCTAATGAAGAGTTGAAGTGGCTTGAAAATCACATCATGGACCCAAAACCAAGCCATGACAACCCAAGAAGAAAGAACCAAAAAAGGCCAAGAAAACAAGCAAAATGGAGTAGTCACAAAGCCGGCGTTGAACGAGAAGGAGGACACAGCCGAATGCTTTCGAGAGAGCATCCGGCGCTGCATCCAGTTCCACAGCCAGTGCAAGATGCTCTTCTACTAGCCCGACCCCTGTTCAGTTTTTGATTCTTCTTCTTGTTATTTTTGATATTTTTGAAGGATAGTTAAGTATATACACCCCCAGCACGAATTGTTAGGTTATTTTATTATTTAGAACTATAAATACTCTCTTCATTTGTCATTTACGATCAACCTACAAACAACTTTCATTTGAAATCATGAATCCTTTTTAGATCAAACTTGTTCTTTTTTAGTGTTCTTCCTTTAACTCTCGTAGGGTTCTTGGTTTAACTACTCTAGGGCTTTTCATCACTTTGGTTAGGGTGTTGATTTTTCTATCAACATCAGGACAATGGTTGATGATTGAAAAGCATCATAGGTCATTGTACTAACTTGAACCTCTAGGTGAGACTCAGGAAGATTCTTCAAGTTGGTGTGTTTTTAATGAAACCCATTTCAAAGAAATCACATCATCATTTGGATTCATAGCATGGGTTCTTCATCTTGAGGTTTCTTTGTGTTTATTTGCTTTATTTAAGTGTTGAAGGTTATTTTTGATTTCTTGAAATCTATGATTTTATATATTTGTTTTTGTGATTTGTTTAATCTACATTTATTCTAGTATCTTCTTATGATCCTTTGTGTTTGTTGGAATTGAGCCTAAGACCAAAATCTAGGGCTAAATTGTATTTGTTGTGTTTGTTCATCTATCTCTACCAAAAATAGAAAAGAAGAGTTCTTGTTCTTGAAAAATCAGAAAAAGAAAAAAAGAAGAGAAGATCAGGAAAAATAAATTCTTGCACAAAAAAGAAAGAAAGAAAGTGCCAAAGTTGAATGCTATTGTGAGAATTCTTGTTGAATTCCATTGAAATTGATTGTGTTGAAGTTGAATTGAAGTTCTATTGTGATTGAATTGCCCATTATCTATCAAATTTGAAATCAAGGGAAATGGGTCTATCGAATTCGTTGACAAATTGGATCAGATTTTCATTGCCCTCTAGGTGCTTGATAATATGCCTCTATGAAATTTTCTTTGAACTCCAAGAATTTGATCAATTGTTTTCATCTTACATTGACCTAATCTTTGAAATTCTATCTCTTTGGTTCTTGCTTGTTGATCATTTGTTGACTAATTGAATTGATTTTAGTGCATTACGTGGCATCTTTGCTCGAAGTGTTTGCATTGCCCAATTGAGTTGGTTAAGAACTTGACAGAGATCTAGAGTGGGAAAAGGTTTAAAGGCGGTGATTTCAATAAAGCAAGAAAGAGCCAATGGAAGGTGTGATACACGACAAGTGAGGTTCAATATTCCCATTTTTTTTTCTTGTTTTTCTTTGTAGGTAAATCATGGCTAGAGAAACATATTGACCATCTTCACAAGCATCATATATGGGAGATAACAATGCATTTCTATCCACCATCTTGGAACAAATGGAGCAAATGACAATTGAACTCTCAACCAACGTGAATGAAATAAGAAAGGACTTCGACTCAAGAGTTGAAAGCTTTGAAGGAAAGGTAGATGAGCTCCACTCCTAGAAAACAAGTGTAACAAGGAGGAAGGAGAGATGAATATCAACCTAGTTTTTCTAAAGAGTATGTGTCATATCAAGTTAGTCTACCAAGAAGAATAATTGAATAAATGGAGGATATTGATGAAGGCTATTGTGACCATGAAGTTAAAAGAAGATCAAGGGGATAAGATGGGAAGAATACTCTTGTTCTTACTACAATGAACATGGTGAACCATTGAGACGTAGAAGGTATATGAGGAATGAAAGTCCACCAAAAAAGGAGGATGAAAGACAAGTGTCCAATGGAAGGGGCTCATATGGGAGATCTTATGAGAGCTCACATCATGTCATCTCTTCAACAATGAAAGTGCAAAGTGTAAGGCCAAGAGAAGAGGAGCCTAAACCTTAAATGCAAGAGGTGAAGATGACTCATGGAGAAAGGGGAAAGACACTAGCACAACTTCCTATTAAGAAAGATCCAAAGTGCTTCAAATGCAATGAACATGGACATGGATTTCACAATGCTGGACAAGGGAGAGCTTGGTGCCCAAAAAGGAAGATACCGCAATTACCAATCAAGATAAAGATGAAATGGGTCTTGTATAAATTGTTGGAAATGAGAAAGTCCAAGAGATCTCATGTGAAGTGAAGGAAGAAAAAGAAAACGAGAGTGAGCTTGAGGAAGAATATGAGATTGAGAGAAAACAAAATTATAAAATTGAAAGAAAGGAGATGAGAGAAGAAAAGGAGAGATTAGGAGAGATTATATGCTCAAGAAGGAAAGAATGAGAGTGTTTTGGAGAGGTATAAAGATATTTTTATTCCTACTTCTAACATTTATCATTCTTTTTGTAGTGTTTCCTCATCTGGGAAGCAAGACTTTGAAGGCCTAATCAAGCTGTAGGAAGGCAAGGACCACAAGGTAATGAATGCTGTATTAAAGTGGTACACTTTTATCTCTACCATTGGTAATAGATTGTTGAATGGTGAGCATAAAAATATGTTTTATATGATTACGTAGGATTGTGGAAATGCTTATGATGTTCATAAGCAACATGCCATTGTTGAAATTCTTTAGCATAATGATTCCTTGTTTAGAGAAAGTAAGTTTTATACTTCTATAAGCCCTGTTAAAGCTTTCATGGATTTTGAGTTTGTGAATTAGTCATATGTGATTGAATGTGGTTCTAGAAAGGAGATTCATGCATGTGGAAGTGAGTTGTATATCTTTAAGAACTTTTTGAATGAAATGCTAGAACTTAAGCTCGTTGGGAAATCATTTGTGGAAGAGCATGCGTGTGAGTATGAGCTTAATATCTCTAGTCAAGTTATATATGGTGAATTCCATGAGCACATATAATCTTTGATTTGAGAAAATGCTTTGTCTATGCCTATGAAGTCTATGTATGACTTACTGGCCATTAAGTTTCATAGAAACAACTTGGAGATACCTTCTTATGAACAGAATTACTTGAATTTCTTGTTGAAGTATATCTTTGAGTCACACATGAATGGAATTTCGAAGTTTGTCTTGGATGATAGAGTTTTATGGATCTTTGATGCTGTGACTATTGATGATAACAATTTTTATCCCTGTGGTCTAGTGTGCATCCTCATTATTGACTCTTAATTCTTATTCATCTTGTTTGAGACCCACTCCGTTGTGATTTATATGAGAGGAAAATTCATGCTTATTGATGATAATTGCTTGTTGCAGATTGAGGATGAAGCATGTCATGTTAAGAGGTTGACTTTAGTTGAAATTTTGAAGTTTCATGACTTATATTACAACATGAATGCTTGGATTCCATATTTCCTTTAGATTCTTAGATTCAAAGCTTATGATGTTCATGGTAGTATGCTTAGAATTGGTATCTTATGTGTTCTTGATTGTTCCAGGCATGATGCATTTGAGTTGTTGAATCTTGAGAATCATGAAGTTGATTTGGTGAGATATCTAAGTCCTAGAACCTTGAATGTCTTGTTTAAAAAGCATGTCTTAGGATTACATTTGAAAAAGAAGCCTAGCCTATGATTGTTGGAGCATTCTTGTTTATAACTTGTGAAAAGATTATTTATGATGAGAAGTTGATCTTTAATGAAGTTGAACTTTACGAGGATGAAATCAATGAGTTTGCTTTGTGCTTAATCTCTATTTGGCATGATTGGTGGAACTACATGTTGTTACGGTTTGAGTTTTGTGCCAAGAATAGAGTTATGTTGAGATTTTGGAAATTTTGGAAATATCTTCTGTTTTTAGAAGAGTATATTGATGTCTATCTTGATGATTTTTGAATTCTTGCATATGTGGAGGTTTTTTTCTTATTCATTTCACACATATATTTGATGTTTATGATGGAGGGAATATATATGCTATGCTAAGGGAGAGTATCTTGTGTTTATTATGCTTGAATGGGAGATTTGGAAATCAATTATATAATGCCTTATGGGGTTCATAAACCTTTAGGACTTTTGCTTTGTGCCTTCAATGGAAAGTCCTTTTTTTCTTGGTGCCTAAATTAGATATTTGTACTTGGCTATATAGGTCTTGTTCATGGATTCATTGTAGGTATAAGGAGGATCATTTCTACTAAAGAATGGCCTCAACCTTTTAAGGAACAAAGAGTAAGGTATCTTCATGACATTTTCCTAAAGAAGGATGATCAATGCCCAATTCTTGAGAGCTTGGATTCACATGGTAAGATTCATATTCATCTTTTAATCCATGATAGTGACAATTCTCTTCTCTATGTCATACTTTGAGATTCGAGGACGAATCCTCTTGAGGTGAAGGGGGAATGATAGGGATCAAGAATCTATGTTAGCATTGGTGGAGCTATCATGGAAGCCATTAAAGGAAGGGTGCATTGAAGATGAAGTTCATGGAGTTGAAGATGAAGATTATAGAAGAAAACATGCCTAAATGTACTTGTACTTCAAGAATGAGAAAGGTTTGATGCAAAACAATGAAGCCTTGTACAAGAACTTGTATTTCAAATACAAGTATGAAGATTCAAGAATGAAGAAAGTTTTGGATCAAATGGTTCAAAGAATGGAAGAACTTGAAGTCTCCTTTGGAGGTGTTATTACCAATGCAAGGAGATTTACATAAAAAGATTTACACGTCAAGTTTAAGGCTAATGAAGAGTTGATGTGGCCTGAAAATCACACCATGGAACACCCAAAAGAAAGCCATGACAACCCAAGAACAAAGAACCAAAGAAGGCTAAGAAAACAAGCAAAATGGAGCCAAAACGGAAGTGGAACAGTGCTGATCCGGTGTACCAACCGGCCACAGAGCTGGTGCCGGACAAGAATTTAGGACATAGCCGGATGCATTCCAGAGAGCATCTGGTTCCATAGTCGGTGTCGGATACCCTTCGGCCGGCCCAACCCCTATTCAGTTTTTGATGCTTTCTTCTTGTTATTTTTGATATGATTCAAGGGTACTTATGTATATACACCCCTAGCACGAATTGTTAAGTTATTTTAGGGTTTAGAACTATAAATACTCTCATTTGTCATTTACAATCATACTACAAAAAATTTCATTTAAAATCAAGAATATTTTTTTGGATCAAACTTGTTCTTCTTGAGTGTTCTTCCTTCAACTCTCTTAGGGTTCTTGGTTTATCTACTTCAGGGCTTTTCATCGGTGTTGATTTTTCTACCAACATCAAGATAATGGTTGATGATTGCAAAACATCATAGTTCATTGTACTAACTTGAACCTCTAGGTGAGACTTGGGAAGATTCTTCAAGTTGGTGTGTTTTTAATGAAACCCATTTCAAAGAAATCACTTCATTAGCACTCAAACTAAAGATGATGAGGACTTGCAAAGGAAAACCTTGTTTCACTCAAGATGTTTGACACAAGGACAAGTATGTAGTGTCATTGTGTATAGTGGGAGTTGTGTCAATCTTGCAAGTGCATATTTGGTGGACAAGATGAAATTGCCATGTATTTATCATCCCAAGCCTTACAAGCTATAATGCCTAAATGAGAATGGGGAAGTAAAGGTGGGCAAGCAAGTAAGGATCTCATTCTCAATAGGTAAGTACCAAGATGTTGTGCTCTGTGATGTGGTGCATATGCACACCATCCACTTTCTACTTGGGAGGCCTTGGCAATATGATAGAAAGGTGACATATGATGGCCAAAAGAACAAGCATACATTGGAGCATGAAGGAAGAAAGATACATTTGAACCCATTGAAGCCTCATGAAGCATACATGGATCAAAGGAAGATTCTTGTGATGATGAAATAGTTTTATGGAGAGAAAGAGAAGAAAGAGCATGAGGGAAAAACAAAAGAGAGTGAGAGTGCAAAGAAAGAGAGTGAAAGAAAGAAGAAAGAACTCGAGAGAGAGAGAAGAAAGAGAGGGAAGTAGAAAAGAAGAGTGATACAAAAGTGAGCTTTTATGCAAAAGAAAGAGAGTTGAAGAGTGCACGCTTGGGCTATAAGCCTATGGTTCTACTTATGTACAAACACTCTTCGAATTCTAATGCTTTTGATGCTAACAATTCTTCTTCTTGTCTTGTTTCTCCTCTTTTGCAAGAATTTGAAAACCTATTTTAGGAGGAGTTGCCTCATGATGTGATTTCTTGAAATTGGATGAAGATTATTTTAGGGTTCATACATACAACAAATCACTCATGACGAATTGTAGGACTCATCAAAGATTCAAGGATAATTAGATTGAGCTTCGTAGGAAATCTGCAACAACAAACTTCTTGATTTGGTAGACAATTCAATACCTCACCCCAAAGTGATTAAATTCCTTAGGTGTAATGGCTCAAGAACCCTAAGAGGATCTCTTATACATACAACAAATCACTCATGAAGAATTGTAGGACTCATCAAAGATTCAAGGATAATTAGATTGAGCTTCGTAGGAAATCTGCAACAACAAACTTCTTGATTTGGTAGACAATTCAATACCTCACCCCAAAGTGATTAAATTCCTTAGGTGTAATGGCTCAAGAACCCTAAGAGGATCTCTTAGGAACACTAGAGAAAATCATGTTTGATCTTAAATTTGAATTCAATTGAATTGAAAAGTATTTGTAGATAATTGTTTTGCAAATTAAAAATAGAGAACTATTTATAGTTCTATCAAATAATTGATTAAAGACCTTGCCAACCCTCTAAAATACCTTAAAAGACATAGAAAAGTCAATAAAATCAAGTGGTATCGTCAAAAATGGATCACAATCGCATTAGGGACTAGAGCTGGCAAAATCAAAGCTTGAGGGACTAAGTTGCCCGACTGGCACCGGTTGGTCATTTCGGTGTGCAGGCCAGGTTGAGCCTGAAGCTACTCCGTTTTTGCAGAGAATTACTGGCCCTTACCAGTGCCAATCTCTGTCTTGACTGGCATCGGTTAGGTGT
Organism: Parsonsia alboflavescens; assembly: GCA_028571225.1. Classification (NCBI taxonomy): domain Eukaryota; kingdom Viridiplantae; phylum Streptophyta; class Magnoliopsida; order Gentianales; family Apocynaceae; genus Parsonsia; species Parsonsia alboflavescens. Next base: position 9,985 of record JAOXNR010012404.1, read on the forward strand.
GGAGGTTGAGGCCTTCCCTTCAACCAATTCTTGTTTCATCCTCTTCTTTGGTTCTTCACTTCTTCCACTTGATTTTAGATGATCCTTAAGGTATTTTCAAGTCTCTTTTAATCATGTTTTCAAACCTAAACTTGTAGTACAAATCCTTGTAGAAAAACATCCAACTATTGTTAAGATCATCTTCAAAGAAGAACATGAACTCGTCACTCCTTTAAATAACTAAGACTTCTTTGACTCTTGAGCTCCCAATCTTCATTCTTGAGACTCCATTCTTGTTTTTGAAATACAAGTCTTGAGTCTACATCTTTAACCTTGTACTTGAAGAATAGAACTCTATACTTTGAGCCTAATGACTTGAATGAGTCCTTCCATGCTAATATAGCTCCTTGATCCCTATCATTCCCCCTCACCTCAAGAGGATTCGTCCTCGAGTATTGAAGTCCTACATAGAAAAGAGAATGATCACTAACGTAGATTGAAGAATCAAAAGGATACACACCACTTAACTCCAAGTTATCCTTAAGGAAGGTAGAACTTGACAATTCCTTACCATATGCTTCTTTAACGGTGGTGGTCTCTCCTTGATTGATATGTATTCCTTTTCCCCTTGAAGAAACTCAGTAGAAGAAAGATCATAGACAATGAATACCAGCCATTAAGAGCAACAAAGAAACAAGATATAAATCCCATCTGTCTATGACCCCATAAGCCATGACATAAAGGTTCTCTAAACCTATGATTCAAAGACACTAAGCTAAAGAGACAATCCCTTAACATAGCATATACATGCCCTCCATCAAAAACATCAAACACATGTGTAAAATGAATAAGAAAATACTCTTCGCATATGCTGGAAGTCATTAATTCATCAAGATGGACATCATTATGTTCAGTCAAAAACAGGGAATTTATCATAAATTTCAAAATTCTCAACATATCTCTATTCATGGCTCAAAATGTAAACTATATTATCATGTAGTTCCACCAAACATGCCAAATAGAGATTAAGCTCATAGTCATCACATTGTTTTCATCAACATTAAGCCTTTCAACTCCACTAAAGATGAAATTCTTGTCATGACATTGTCACATTGACATACTCTTTCACAAGAATTCAACAAATGTTCTCCGATGAGCATAGGCTTCTTTTCCATATGTAGTCCTAACACATGCTTTCTAAACAAGATATCCAAGATTCAAGAACCATCATATCTCACAATTTCAACTTCATGATTCTCAAGATTCAACAAATCAAAGAATTTATCATGCTTGGAACAATTAAGCACACATAAAGAACCTCTTCTAAGCATGTCATCATGGATCTCAAAAGCTTTGAATCTAAGAACCACAAGAAGAAACAAAATCCATGCATTCACATTGTTATTAATATCATGAAGCTTAACAACTTCAACTAATGTAAACTCCTCAACATGACATGTTTCATCACAATTTCTGAACAAAGATTGATTCTTCTCACTCTTCTTAGGATTCATAATGAAGTACATCTGAAACAAGATTATCCAGAACTTACAATCCACATTGATGCATATTAGACCACAAAGATATAAATTGTTATCAAGAATTGCAACATCAAAGATCCACCAAACTCTATTGTCAAAGATAAAATTTGTTAGTCTATTCGTGTAAGTTCCAAAGATGTATTCTCTCATGTATTTCAAGCAATTCAAGCGATAAGAAGATAACTCTAGGCTCTTTTCATGAATTGCAATGGCCGACAAGTCATATATAGCATCCTTAGGCATAAAGAAGACATTTTCTCTAATCAAAGAATTAATATGCTTGAAAAATTGACCATATATAACTAGTCTAGAAATGTTCAACACAGTCACAAGCATGCTCTTTCACAAAAAATTCCCCAACAAGCTTAAGATCTAGCATGTAATTCAAGAAGCTCTTAGAGACTTTCAAATTTCTTCCACATGCTTTATTCAAAATTCTACATTCATATTCTCGCACACGTGATTCCTTAACAACTTCAAAATCCATAAAAGCTGTCACAAGACTCATAGAAGTGGAGGAAATGCTTTCTCTAATCAAGGAATCACTATGCTCAAGAATTTCACAAATATCAACTTGCTCATGAACATCATAAGCACTTCCACAATCATGCTTGGCCTTAGAAAGCAACTTCTCATGCTCAAAATTCCACATTCTATCACCAAGAGTAGAGATAAGAGTGTACCATTGTAACATAGCACTCATCATCCTGTTATCCTTGTCTTCCTTGAACTTGTTTAGGCCTTCTAAAACCTGAAATTTTGGCACAAGAACACTAGAAAAAGAGTGGTCAATGTTAGAAATGGGTATCGTAATCTCCTTGTTCATCTTGAAGATCAAGGCACTCTCATTTTCTCTTCTTTTCTTATAAGCATTTTAATTTTCTTCACTGAAATCTTTTCCCTCAATGATACTCATTTCTTTTTGAATCTCAATCTCATTTCCCCCCCTCATTTTTCGTCACACCATGCCTCTCACGATCTTTTTCATTCTCATGCCCTCCTTTTTCTATTCTCTCTTGTTCTTTTCTCTCTCTCATTTTTCACAATGGGAACCTCTTCTTTCACTTCATGGGAGTCTCCTCCATTTTTCACTGGTATATGTTCAGCTTTCAATTCAACAAGTGTCATATGATCATTTTCTCCCATAACATCACATGAGAACTCTTGAAATTGCTCATTTCCAACAATTTCTTGCAGACCCATTTCACCTTTAACTTCATTCGTAATTGAGGTGTCTCCATTTCTAGGCTCCAAGTTCTTCCGTGTCGGGTAATAAGAAGTTTTATACCCATATTCATTGCACTTAGTTGATGAAGAAGTGACATGACTTCAGCTTTCATAAAATCTTCCATTTGATGACTTCTTTTTCTCTAAGTTTCTTTCATCTTGGATGGCCATTTGTACCATTTCCTCAAGATCAACAAAAAGGTGTGGTGCTACTCTTTCTATAATCTCCTTTCTCAACCCTTTGAGAAATATAGCCATTGAAGCTTCTCTTTCCTTTTTACTGTTAGTTGCCTTCATGGCTAACTCCATTTGTTTCAAGCAGTCCCCAACTCTCTTGGAACCTTGAGTAGTGGATATGGATCTACCCCTACTTGGCCTCTTCTCAACTTCAAGTTCATTATAGTCATCATGATTTTCTAGTTGTCTCTTTTTTCTAACTCTGCCATTTGGCACATATTCTGACTTTATCACAAGTTGTTGTTTCTCATTATCTTGGCATAACTTATGAACAATCAAATTGAAGTCTTGAACTCCCAAGATTCATCAATGGTTCAAGCTTAGATTTAGATTGATTGACTTGTTAATCCTAACAACTAACCAACCTAAACGATTTGGAAAACTAATTCAATACCTAAGCCAGGTAAATGAAAATCCCCTTTTGTAGTCTCTCAAAAACCCTGGAAGTGTTCATAAGAAAACCTAGTCAAAGATCATGCTTGATCTTATTAGAAAGTAACTCAAGTGAAATAGTTGTTGATAGATAATTGTTGTTTTGCAAATAAAAATTCAAGACTATTTATAGACCCAATTGAAAGAAGAACTAATTAATAGTTAAAGTCCTTGCTAACCTTTTTAAATATCATAAAAGACCAAGAAAAGTCAATTAAAAACAAGTCAAAATGGGGGAATCAAGTCAAGATCGCATTTGGCAAAGTTTGGGGATCGGAACAGGGTAGTCTACCGTTGCAGTTTCCAGCTCTGGTGAGCCCCAATTAATTTTAGAGAACATCCTTTTTTCTGGACCTAATCGATGCTTGTTGTGTTATGACCGACACCAGTCTCATGCGCTGGTTATGGCCTTCATTTTCATCATACCCTTTTGTTTCATCCGCTTCTTTTGTGCTTCCGACCAATGCTTCCCAAGGGACTTAAGGACCTTTTTGAACACTTGAAACTCCTTGATAGAGATCAAGCTCCAACAATGCCTCGGGGACCGATTACAAGAGCAAGGGCATCAAGGATGAAGAGGTTATTGGTGGCAGTCATACAAAATCAAGAGGAATTACTTGACTTTGAAGTCATCTCCAAGGAGAAAAAGCTTGATGAAGAACATACAAGGAAGGATTATAACTTGTGGGTGATTCTAGGCCTTGAGGATGATGATGGGAGGTTTCAAAATGAAGAACAAGGCATTGGGGACCTTAGAGGTGAATCTGGGAAGCTTAGGAATGATTAGAATGAATTTGGCATGATGCAAATCAAGTTTGGGTCGGAGATATCACGAGAGAGCACCGAATGGCATGCGCAGAAGCCATCCCGAGCTCTACAGTGATAAAGCTAATGTCGGATGCTCACTAGACAAAATTCTAGTTGCAAAATCCGGCCCTCCCATTCGTTGCTGCCCTTTCCTGAGCCAATGCCAGATCAACCGTCCTCTGCTCACCTATATGCTATGTTTTCCCGAATTTTATTGACTATCCTTCATTCCTTTTGGTCTTTTAACCATTTGTAAGAATTATTTAGGGTTTCTTACTACCTCGTCTATATAGTGGCTCTTATATGTAATTGCAAGATAACATATTTTGACAAACAACTATTCCATTGGAATCAATCCAAATTCAAGATCTAACATGATCTTTTTATGAGTGTTCTTAGAATTCTTCTTAGGGTTCTTAGTCCACTACTCCTTGGGCTTTCAATTACTTTGGGTGAGGTATTGAATAGTCTTTACAAATTAGGGGGTTGGTTGTTGTAGATTATCCTGCAACAGTCAATCTAATCCCCTACATGAATCTTTGATGAGTCCTATCTTCTTTTCAATACATTGTTTGATTTCTTGCATGTATGAATACTAAAACCTTCAACCTTCAAGAAATCACATCATATTTTGGTATCTTACTTGCTTTCTTTGTTTTAAGTGCCAAGATCATGCTTTTCTTTGAAAATCCTATGATCTTAGGTGTGTTTTTTCTGTTTTCTTCCTTTTCATCTATCCCAGTAGCTTCTTGTGATCCTTTTTGTTTGTTGGAATTGAGCCTAACACCAAAAACTAGGGTAAATTCTATTTTTTGAGTTTGTTCATCTATCTCTACAAAAAAAAGAAAAAAAAAAGAACTAAGAGCACAAAAAAAATTTGTGCACAAAGAGAAAGAAAGAAAGTGCCAAAGTTGAATGCTATTGTGAGATTTCTTGTTGAATATCATTGAAATTGATTGTGTTGAAGTTGAATTGAAGTTTTATTGTGATTCAATTGCCTATTATCTATCAGATTTGAAATCAAAGGAATTAGGTTTGTTGAATTCATTGATAAATTTGATCACATTTTCATTTCCCTCTAGGTGTTTGATAAAATGCCTCTGTGAAAATTTCTTTGGATACCAAGTGTTGTTCATTTGCATTGAATTCATGGGCCTTAATTCTTTGAAACTCTACATTCTTGGCTCTTATTTGGAGATCATCAATTGATCAACTAATTGATTTGTGTGGATCGTTTTGGTATTCTTGCCTAAGTGATTTGCAATTTCTCTTGTGAGTTGTGTAAGAACTTGAAAGAGGAATTAGAGTGGAAAAAGGTGTTAGGGGTGAGTTCAATAGTGGGAGAAAAAAAGCCAATTGAAAGTGTGATACACAAGAGATACTTGAGGACCAAAATTCCCCTGTTTTTCTTGATTGTTCTTTAAAGGCATATTATGAGACACGGAGCTTCACCATCTTCACAAGCATCAACTATGGGAGAAAACAATGTCGTTCGAACTGCCATCTTGGAGAGAATGGAGAGCATGACAGGGGAATTCTCCATAAACATGGGAGAATTAAGGGTAGATCCTAACACTAGGATGGATCAATTTGAAGGGAGAACAGGCACTTTGGAGTCACCTTCTACACTCCCTCCAATGAGAAACCAAATGCCTTAAAGGACACGAGGAAGAGGACATCACCAAAGGGTCCAACAAAGACGGAGGATCATCCAAGAGAAACATGAGGAAGAAGAAACTATAAATGAAGAGGAATTTGATGAGTTCAACTATATGATAGACCAAGAAGGCAAAGAAGAGAGGAAAAAGTTGACAAGAACTTAGGGAGCTTCAAGCTAACGGTGCCACCCTTCTATCGAGGTGATGACCCCAATGCCTACCTGGATTGGGAAAAAAGAGTTGAATCAATATTTGAGTGCCATAATTACCAAAAGAAGAAGAAGAACAAACTTTCAATTGTTGGTTTTTCAAGTATGCCATCATTTGATGGGATCACCTAGTGATAGCTAGGCGAAGAAGAGAAGCACCAACAATCTTGGGAAGAGATGAAGAGACACATGAGGAGGAGATTTGTGACTAAGCATTACCAAAGAGACCTCCACCACAAGATTCAAACACTCACTCAAGGCTCTAAGAGTGTTGATGCTTATTACTAAGAAATGGAAGTTGCCATGATAAGGAGCAATCTAATGGGTGAAGGAAAGGAGGCTACAATGCCAAGATTTCTCCATGTGTTGAACAAAGAGATAAGTGACATTCTTGAATTGCAGCAATATGAGAATTTAGAAGAAACGGTGAAAATTGCAATCAAGATTGAACGACAAGTGAAGAATAGGAGAGCATCCTATGGGAAATCTTATGGCACATCAAATTAAGGTCAATCCTCTTCCAAGGCCACCAATACATGGCCTAGGAAGGAGCAAGGAATGACCAAAGCTACCACCAAGGAGGAGAGGCCGAAGACAAAATTCGGCGAAGCTAAGGCCACTCAAGGGGATAAATTTAAAGCTCAACTTCAGCCTTTTAAAGGTAGAGAAGTTAAATGTTTTAAATTTCAAGGATTTGGCCACTTTTCTAATCAATGTCACAATAAGAGAATTATTCTTATAGATGAGGGGGTAGTTGAATCATCTAATGAAGGGGAAGAAGAGGACTGTGAGGTTGATATTGGTGATACAAAAGAGGATGATGAAAATGAGAGTGAGGGTATTCTTGAAGGTCAATTGAACACTGTGATTAGGAGAGTCCTTAGTACTCAAGCTAAGGATGAAGATGAGTTGCAAAGGGAAAATTTGTTTCATTCTAGATGCATGATTAAGGGAAATTTGTGTAGTCTCATTGTAGATAGTGTTAGTTGTGTTAATGTGGCTAGAAAGTATATGGTGGATAGGTTAAAGCTTCCATGTATTGATTATCTAAAGCCATATATGTTACAATGGTTCAATGATAGTGGGGAGTTCAAGGTTGGGAAACAAGTGAGGATAGCTTTCTCCATAGGGAAGTATAGTGAGGAGATTCTTTGTGATGTCGTTCCTATGCAAGCTACCTACCTACTTCTTGGAAGACCTTGGCAATATGATAGGAAGGTGACATTTGATGGCCACAAAAACAAGTACACTCTTGAGTTGGAGGGGAAGAGAGTTCACTTGAACTCCTTGAAACCACATGAAGCTTACCTTGATCAAAAGAGATTGCTTGAAAATACGAGAGAATTCTATGAGGGAAAAGAAAAGAGAAAAACAAAAAAGAGTGGAGAGGGCTCGAGAGTGAGGGAAAAAGAAATTAGAGATCAAAAGAAATTGAGTGGGAAAAGAAAGAAGAAGAAAACAAGAGTGAAAAGAAAGTGAGCTTCTATGCAAAAGAAAGAAAGGTGAAGAGTTCATTCTTGGGCTATAAGCCTATGGTTCTCTTTATGTACAAGCACTCTTTAAATTCTAATGCTATTGACACTAAAAATTCTTCTTCTAGTCTTGTTTCTTCTCTTTTACAAGAGGATGATGATCTTTTCCCAAAGAGTTGCCACCTTTGAGAGGAATTGAGCATCACATTGATCTCATTACCGAAGCTCCACTTCCCAACAAGGCAGCCTATAGAACAAATCTGGAGAAGACAAAGGAGCTACAAAGGCATGTGGAAGAGCTTCAAGATAGAGGAACATAATTAAGAACTTGAGCCCATGTGCAGTTCCCATTTTGTTGGTGCCCGAGCAAGTTAGCTCATGGCACATGTGTGTCGATTGTAGAGCAATTAACAAGACAACGGTAAAATATCGCTTCCCTATCCCTAGGCTAGATGTTATGTTTTATGAGTAGAGTGGTAGCACTTTTTTTCAAAGATAGTTTAAAAAAGTGGCTATCATCAAATTAGAATGAAAGAAGTTGATGAATGGAAAACCGCATTTAAGACTAAGCATGGCTTGTACGAATGGATTGTTATGCCCTTCGGTCTCACTAATGCACCTAGCACTTTTATGAGATTGATGAACCATGTTCTTAGGGATTACATTAGTAGATTTGTTGTGGTATGCTTTGATGACATCTTAGACTATAGCAAAAATGTGGATAAGCATCTTGATCATCTAAAATATGTGTTTGATATGCTTAGGAAAGAAAATTTGTATTACAATTTGAGTAAATGTTCCTTTTGTTTAAACAAAGTTACATTTCGTGGATATATTGTTTCATCTAATGGTGTCCATGTTGATGAAGAGAAGGCGAAAGCTACAAAAGAATGGGTAACTCCTAAAAGTGTAAGTGAGGTAAGGAGTTTTCATGGGTTGGCTGCATTTTTTAGAAGGTTTGTTCCTCACTCAGCAGAATTGCAACCCCATCAAAGGAGGTAATCAAGGTAAGAGTTAAGTTTAGGTGGGAGAGAGAACAAGAACAATCTTTTGAATTACTTAAGGCTAAACTTACATGTGCCCCCATTCTTTCGTTACCTGATTTCTCTAAAATGTTTGAAATGGAATATGATGCATCAAGGGTGGGGATAGGAGCCGTTTTAATGCAAGAGGGTAGACCAATAGCATACTTTAGTGAGAAGCTTAATGGTGCTACTTTGAATTACTCCAATAATGACAAAGAACTCTTTGCTTTGGTTAGGTCATTACCCAATTGGTAGCATTATCTATGGCCAAGGGAGTTGGTGATTCACACTGATCATGAATCCCTTAAGCACTTGATGGGACAAACAAAGTTTAGCAAAAGGTATGCCAAATGCTTAGATTTCATAGAGATGTTTCCCTATGTGATCTAGTACAAGAAAGGTAAAGAAAACACTGTGGCAGATGCACTCTGTAGGAGGTATACCTTGATTTCTACCCTTGGCGCTTATTTGCTTGGTTTTGAGCTAATTAAGGAGTTGTATGTTGATGATGATGATTTCAAATATATGTTTATTGCTTGTGAGAATGGTGTGCATGATAAGTTTTGTTAGCAAAATGGCGATTTGTTTAGAGAAGATAAGCTTTGTGTGCCTAAATGTTCCTTGAGGAAATTGTTTGTCATTGAGAGTCATAGAGGAGGCCTAATGGGACATTTTGTCATCTCTAAGACTTTGAGCATATTGCAAGAGCACTTTTATTGGAAAAACATGAAAAGAGATGTAGTGAGAGTGTGTGCAAAATTGCATTGTTTGTAAGAAGGCCGAATCTACTCTTAAATTACATGGTCTATATATGCCTTTGTCTATACCTAATGCTCCTTGGGAGGATGTATCTATGGATTTTATGCTTGGATTGCCTAGGACTAGGAGGGGTAAAGATTCAATTCTTGCGGTAGTTGAAAAATTTTCAAAGATGGCTCAGTTCATTACATGCTCTTGTTGATGCTCACAATGTGGCTAACTTGTTCTTTAAAGAAATTGTTAAATTGCATGGCATTCCAAAAACCATTCTAAGTGATAGAGACACAAAATTTTCAAGTTTTTTTTGGAAAGTCCTTTTGGAGAAATTGGGAACCAAATTGCCAAATGGAGGTAGTTTACAGAACCTTGGGTACTATGCTTAGGGCCATTATCAAAAGGAATTTGAAGTCTTGGGAAGATTGCTTACCATTCATTGAATTTGCTTATAATAGATGTGTGCATTCTTCTACTCACTTTTCTCCTTCTGAGTTGGTGTATGGTTTTAATCCTTTAACTCCTCTAGATTTAACCCCTTTACCTTTGAGTGAAGTACATAGCCTAGATGGCAAGCGGAAAGTGGATTTGGTGAAGCAAATGCATGAACAAGCTAAGGAGAACATCCAACTACAAAACCTATGTCATGCCAAGCAACACAACAAAGGTAGAAAGCGTATGATATTTGAAGTGGAGATTTGGTGTGGATTCACCTAAGGAAAGAAAGATTTCCACAAGCTAAAAGGACTAAACTTTATCAAAGAGGAGACGGTGCCTTAAAATCATTGAGAGGATAAATGACAATGCCTACAAAGTTGATCTTCAAAGTAAATATCAAGTTAGTTCAACTTTTAATGTTAGTGATCTCTCTCCTTTTGATGTAGAAGATCAAGATTCGAAGAGGAATCCTTTTGAGGAGTTGAGGAATGATAGAGATCAAACTCCAAGAATGCCTCCGAGACCAATTACAAGAGCAAGGGCATCAAGAATGAAGTGGTCATTGGTGGTATTCATACAAAAACAAGAGGATTTACTTGACTTTGAAGTCATCTTCAAGGAGACAAAGCTTGATGAAGAACATACAAGGAAGGATTATAACTTATGGGTGATTCAAGGCCTTAAGGATGATGATGGGAGGTTTCTAAATGAAGAACAAGGCATCAGAGACCTTAGAGGCAAGTTGGAAGCCGAGGAAGGCTTGCAATGAAGTTGGCACAGTGTAAAAATAGTTTGGCATCGAGATAGCATGAGAGCACCGAATGGCATGCATAAAACCATCCGGCACTCTACAGTGACAGAACAAGCTTCAAATGGGAGAAAAGGATGCTCACTGGATGAAATTCCAGTAGCAATCCGACCCTCCTATCCTGTGCTTCCCTTTCCTAAGCCAACGCTTTATCAGGCTTCCTCTACTATCCCATATGCTATGTTTTCCCGAATTTTATTAACTTTCCTTCAGCCTTTTCGTCTTTTAACCATTTGTAAGACTTATTTAAGATTTTATATGGGGTTTCTAATTACCTAGACTATATATAGTCTCTTGTATGTAATTGCAAGACAACACATTTTGACAAACAAATATTCCATCGAAATCAATCCAAATTCAAGATCAAACTTGATCTTTTTGTGAGTGTTCTTAGGATTCTTCTTAGGGTTCTTAGTCCACTACACCTTTGGCTTTCAATTACTTTGGGTGAGGTATTAAATAGTCTTTACAAATCAGGAGGTTGGTTGTTGTAGATTATCCTACGAGGGTCATTCTAATCCCCCACATGAATCTTTGCTGAGTCCTTTCTTCTTTTTATTACATTGATTGATTTCTTGCATGTATGAAAACTAAAACCTTCAACCTTCAATTTAATCACATCACTACTTCTTCAAGCCCTTGAATCTTCAATAAGTTGATGTCCTTCTTTGGTTGTTCTTTATCCACGAATGATAGTCCCTCAAATATTGATTGAAAATCAATCAACTCTTCATTACTTTGCATAAATGTGATCAATGCTTGTCTTTTCTTGGCAGTTCTTGACCTTGTGATAGGTATCCTTGGAGTCGGATCTCCATCATTACCCCTCACCTCAAGCGGATTCGTCCTCGAATTGGAAAGATCACTAACATTGAACGTGGAACTCACTTGATACTTACCTTGGAAATCAACTTTGTAAGCATTGTCATTGATGTTCTCTATGATTTGAAATGGTCCATATCCTCTTGGATCAAGCTTTGGCCTCCTAGAACCCAATCTCCCATATTGAACTTCACCCCTCTTCTTCCTTCATTCTGATATTGTGCATATCTTTAAGTTTGTCTTTGTATGTTCTCTCTAGCCTTGGCATGTAGTTGCTTCACAATTTCAACCTTTTTCTTGCCATATAGACTATGAACTTCATTCAAAGGTAGAGGTGTCAAATCTAGAGGTGTTAAAGGTTTATAACCATAAAGCAATTCAAATTGTGAATAATGAGTAGAGGAATGCACACATCTATTATAAGCAAATTAAATAAAAGGCAAACATTCTTGCCAAGATTTCAAATTCTTCTTGATTATGGCTCTCAACAAAGTTCCTAATGTCCTATTGACAACCTCTGTTTGGGGGTGACAGGAGGTGGAAAACAACAACTTAGTGCCTAACAATCCCCAAAGGACTTTCCAAGCATAACTTAAGAATTTGGTATCCTTATCACTAACAATAGTTCTAGGAATCCCATGCAATATAACAACTCCATAAAAGAACTAACATTGAGAATCATCAACCTTTGAACAAGCAATAAAGTGTGACATCTTGGAAAATCTATCAACAACCACAAGAATAGAATCCTTACCCCTCTTAGACCTAGGCAAACCAAGATGTTCCCAAGATGCATGAGGAATAGGCAAAGGTATATGAGGACCATGTGGTTTGATGGAAGATTTAGCTTTCTTACAAACAATGCAAGTATCACACACTTTAATCTCATCCTTTTCACATGAGGCCAATAAAAATGCTCATTCAAAGTATCTAGAGTCTTGGAAATGCCAAAATGTCCCATTGGGCCTCCTCTATGACTCTCAACTACAAGTAATTTTCTTAAAGAACACTTAGGCAAACATAGCGTATCCTACCTAAAAAGAAAACCTTCATGCAAATAATGCTTATCATAAGCTCCTTTCGCACAAGCGACAAACACATCTTTAAAGTCATCATCATCACCATACAAATCCTTTATATGCTCAAAACCAAGTAACTTAGCATCAAGAGTAGTAAGGCATACCTCCTTGAGAGTGCATCCGCTACCATATTTTCCTTAGCTTGTTTGTACTTGATGACGTAGGGAAACATCTCAATGAACTGTACCCACTTGGCATGTTGTTTTCTTAACTTCAATTGTCCCTTCAAGTGCTTGAGGGTCTCATGTTCGGTGTGGATGACAAACTCCTTAGGCCATAAGTAGTGTTGCCAATGCTCCAATTGTAGGAAATCGGATCCCAAATCCACGAGGAAACTACATCCGGAGTCCTAGGATTTTAAAATTTTTCTTACATAAAAGGATGAGAATGATACCTATACTTTGATACCTACTGGCTCCATATCCCAAAGGATCGTGACAACCTGAAGTGCCTCAGAAACCACTTTTCACGGCACATGACCTCTCGACTGTACCAAAAATCATAGCTCCCAACCGCTTGTCCATCTTGGGGTTCTAAGCCAACACTTCGTCACGGGTCATGTTGTGAGAACCCCCTATGTATCTCAAATGCCTCTTCACGGGATGAGGTCTTACAGGATAGTGGCTTTGATATCTTGGAAAGACGATTTGCGGAGATCTCATCATGCAGAATGGATCTGGACGACATGATCTACTAACCAAAAGATCTTCTAATCTATTCCTTATTTGTCTGGGTGAACAGAAATTAAAATAGAAGACTGGAGAATTTCTGTGAGTGGAGTGGATGAAAGACAAATTTGAAGGCCAAGGAGAATGGCCTTGGAAAATTTTCTGTATGTTGGTAGTTTCTTCCTCTCTCTTTCTCATTCTCTGTCTCTGCCTCTGTCTTCCACTTCCCACTTTGGCAAATGACCATGAGGTCTACTTATAAAAGAAAGATACATGGGCTTCCTATGGGCCAAAAGCCCAATAATAATTAATCTTTTGGGCTTAACTCCAAATTAATTCTAACACTAAATAAAATGACTAATTAATTTTATTCAATCCCAAATAAATAATTTGAATGATTAATTAAACCCTTAATAATTATTAATGCTATCTAGAATAAAATTAATTAGTTTTCCAACCTCCTATTTAAGAATGATATAAAATCATTAATGCTCAATAGAGCTAGATTAGTGATCTTAAGACACAATCTTTATGGCTCTATAGAATGACCGAAATGCCATTATTAAGTAGTAGTAATAAACTTTAGTCATTCTAAACATCTTCTATTATTATCATAAGAAGATGATGTACTCCATGATATATTGCTATAGAAACATAAGACTCGTTGAGATAAATCTTAATCCATAGTCTTTGTCCTACAACTGTAAGGATACATTTGCCCTTCTATGTAACACCCACTATTGAACCTCGGTCTTAGCGTACTATCACCTTACTCAATAGCATCTACCATCCTTAGGTATCTAGGTGTTTTACCATTGAATCACAATGAATACTCACTAGAAGAATATTCAGTACAATAACAATTGTACTACCAAGGCCTCGGGTTCAGTGATCCAACTAAGAACAACACACAAGGGGGCGATTAACCCATCTCATAAATGAAATGGCATAGAGACCCTATTATATGAGTCTGTTTTAACTAACTAACTCCAAGTACCTAACATACAAGGCTATTGATCTGCATAATGTGATCTCACCCATAGCATATCAAAGCACAGGGAACTAGCTTTGTCAAACCACCAACCCATACTCATGTCATGGGGCCGTGTCCACGCAGTAGCAATAGTGATAATAGTTCTCTCTTTTTTGATAATACCTCTAGAGAACAATCACTGAATGGTAATGTTCTACACAGATAAAATGTGCTAACACATATAGTCCAGGATCACTACCCAATGACTAAAGGTAAGTCACCCTACTTAAAGGAGACTAATGTGTTTTGACCTTTGTTCAATGGAAAGCCCAATTCCATTAATCAGCCAAGAACCAATTCCTTATGATTTAAACTTTCAGTGATCTGTACCTTACTATGCTAAACATCCCAACACACATATCACCTATTTAAATCAATTTGAACCTTATTGCATGATGTGCTAATATGTATTTATTTATAAAGATTATAGTTTTTTAATCATTAGCTCAGAAAATGATAGTCTTTTGGGCATAAATCTCAACACCAATGACCTAACCAAAGGAAACAATTCTTTATCGTGGGTGTAATAATTCAAAGTAGCACCATTAAGCTTTTCACAAAAATATGCTATAGGTCCCCTCTTGCATTAAAAGATCTCCGATTCTGAAACTTGATGCATCACATTCTATTTCAAATACTTTGGAAAAATCAGAGAGGTAAAGAATGTTAACACATGTAAGCTTAGCTTTGAGTGTTTGAAAGGCTTGTTCTTGTTCACTGTCCCAACTAAACTTAACTCTTACATTGTTGATCTCCATGAGAGGGGCAGCAATGGTGCGAAAGTGAGGAACAAACCTTCAATAAAATGATGTCAACCCATGGAAACTTCTTACCTCTCTTGAACTTGTAGGATTTGGCCATTCTTTTATAGCTTTCTCCTTTTCCTCATCAACATGTACACCTTTAAAAGACATAATATATCCAAGAAATGTAACTTGGTCTAAACAAAAGGAATATTTACTCAAATTGGCGTACAAGTGTTTTTTCCTAAGCATCTCAAAAACATATTTCAAGTGTTCAACATTCTCATCAACGTTCTTGCTATATACCAAGATATCATCTAAGTAGACTACCATAAATTTACCTACACTATCTCTAAGAACATGATCCATTAGTCTCATGAAAGTGTTAGGTGCATTTGTGAGTCCAAAAGGCATGACAAGCCACTCATGTAAACCATGTTTAGTTTTGAAGGCTATTTTCCATTCATCCCCTTTTGCTAGTATCTTTTCAACTTGCCTTTGAAGCTGTTTTGCCTCTTTCGGATTGGTCCTATAGGCAACCTTGTTTGGTAGAGGGGATCCCGGAATAAAGTCAATTTGGTGCGCAATCCCTCTCCTTGATGGAAACTCTTGAGGGAGTTCTTCCGGAAACACATCTTTGTATTTCTTCAAAAGATCACAAACAACAATAGGAAGAGAAGAGTCAATATCATAAAAAGAGTTAGAATGTAAAGAATGTTTATACATGAGCAAGACCATTGGTTTTGAGCAAGAACAAGCACTCCTCAACTCTCTTTCTTTTCCATAAAAACTCACTTTTGTATCACTTTTCTTTACCTATTCTTTTTTTGACGTGATCTCAACATTGAAATGGATTCTTCATTCAATTCAATCCAAAGACACACCCAAATTGAAATCAACCTAAGACTTCATGCAAAAGGTTCAAGCTAGATTACCAATGACCATGAATGTCTTCCAATATGATCTATTTGTTTGAATTTCATCTATCCAATACAATTTCTCTAGCCAAGTATTGAATAACTCAAGATTTAAACTAAGAATCCTAGAAGAGCTATTGGAAAAACATGAAAGAATATTAGAGTTTAATCCTAAAGGATTCTCTCAATTGATGTAAAGTTGTTTTTAGAATATGTTTTCTACAAAATAGAAATAGAGAACAATTTATAGTTCCATCAATAAGAAGCCTTAATAATGATTAAAGACCTTGCTAACCCTCTAAAATAGCTTAAAAGACAAAGAAAAGTCAATAAAATTAAGTGGCATAGGCAAAATCGGGTCAAGATCGCATTTGGAGAAAAGCTAGAAAATGCCATCTTCAAGGACAACCGACACCGGGTGACAAGCCAGTCCAGCTGCCGGTAACTCTCTGGAATTTCCTAGAATTGCAGGGTACTGTTCCCCTGCTTCAAGGCTCAAGAAGGCCTCTCACTAGCACCGGTCATTCTCGCCGGTTATGCCCAGTTTCCATTTCAATCACTTGATCTTCATTCCTCTCTTCAATGTTTCCTTCCAATGCTTCTTCCACTTGATTCCAAGGAACTTTAGGACATGTTCTTCACTTGAAACTCCCTCCTTAACTTCTTGAATCAACAAACAAGTGAAATCCTTTCTTGGTTGTTCATCATCCATCAATGATAGTTCTTCAAAAATTGATTGAAAATCAAGCATCTCTTCTCTCCTTTGCACAAATGTGATCAATGCTTGTCTCAACTTGGATGCTCTAGCTCTTATAATTGGTTCCGTAGGTACCATAGGTGTATTATCACCATCATTCTTTCCCCTCACCTTAGAAGGATTCATAATTGAATCGGCTTCATCTAAATCAAAGGAGAGAGATCACTAACATTGAAAGTTGAACTCACATTAAACTTACCTTGAAGATCCACTTTGTATGCATTGTCATTGATCTTCTCTATGATTTGAAATAGACCATCTCCTCTTGGTTCAAGCTTTGTCCTTCTGGATTGAGGAAATCTCTCATTCCTTAAGTGAATCCATACCCAATCTCCAACATTGAATTTCATTTCCCTTCTACCTTTGTTGCGTTCATTGGCATATATTTGAGTTTGCATATAGATGTTCTCCCTTGCCTTGGCATGCAATTTCTTGACCATTTCAGCCTTCCTTTTGCCATCTAGACTATAAACTTCATTCAAAGGTAAACGGGTCAAATCCAGAGGTGTTAAAGGATTATAAACATCAGCCAATTCAATTGGAGAATAATAAATAGAAGAGTGGACACATATATTATAAGCAAATTCAATAAAAGGTAGACATTTTTCCGAAGACCTCAAATTCTTTTTGATTCTAGATCTCAATAAGGTTCCCAAAGTCCTATTTACAACCTCCATTTGGCCATTCGTTTGAGGGTGAAAAGTAGTAGGAAAACATAATTTAGTTCCCAACAACCCCGAAAGGACCTTCCAAAATTAGCTCAAGAATTTGGTATCCCTAACTAACAATAGTTCTAGGAATTCCAAGCCATCTAACCACATCTTTGAAAAAGAAGTTTGCAACATTGTGAGCATCATCAACTGACCAAGCAATAAAGTGTTCCATTTTAGAAAATCTATCAAAAACCACAAGAATTGAATCCTTACCCTCCTAGGCCTAGGTAAACCAAGCACAAAATCCATAGAAAAGTGTTCCCAAGATGCATGGGGAATAGGCAATGGCATGTAAAGTCCATGTGGTTTAATGGTAGACTTAGCTTTCTTACAAACAATGGATGATTCATACACTTTAACAACATCTCTCTTCATGTGAGGCCAATGAAAATGCGCCTCAAGAGTATCTAAAGTCTTGAAAATGCCAAAATGTCCCATTAGAACCACCCCCATGACTTTCAACAACAAGCAAACATCTCAAAGAACACTTAGGCACACGTAATTTATCTTTTCTAAATAGAAAACGATCGTGGAAGTAATGCTTATCATATGCTCCTTTTCTACAGTAATTAAAGACATGTTTGAAATCATTATCTTCACCCTACAAATATTTAATGTACTCAAACCCAAGCAACTTTGCATCAAGAGTAGTGAGTAGAGTTTACCTCCTTGATAGAGCATCTGCTAGAATATTCTCTTTACCTTGTTTGTATTGGATAATGTAGTTAAACATCTTTATGAACTCCACCTGCTTTTCATGTCATTTTCTTATCTTTGATTGTTCCTTCAGGTACTTGATTGACTTATGATCTGAATGGATGACAAATTCCCTTGGACATAAGTAGTGTTGCCAATGCTCTAACGCCTTAACCAAAGCAAACAATTCTTTGTCCCATGTAGAGTAATTCAAAGTAGCACCATCAAGTTTCTCATTAAAGTAGTCAAGGGGTTTCTTTTCTTATATTAACACGGCTCCAATCCCCACTCTCGATGCATCACACTTAATTTCAAACACCTTTGAAAAATCGGGTAAAGATAAGATATGGGCACTAGCAAGTTTTCTTTTAAGCAATTGAAAAACATTCTCTTGCTCACTTTCCCATCAAAACTTCACTTTAGACTTGATAATTTCAGTTGGGGGTGCTGCAATGGAACTAAAATTGTTGACAAACCTCCTATAAAATAAAGCATGATCATGAAAAGTTCTTATTTCACTTGCAATGGCCATTACCTTTTCCTCATCAACATGGATGCCTTTAGATGACACGATATAACCAAGAAAAGTGACTTGAGGCAAAAAAAAAAAAAAAAAAAGAAAAAAAAAAGAGCATTTCTTTAAATTGGCATAAAGTAGTTCACTTCTAAGAAAGTTAAAGACATCTCTTGTGACTAACATGCTCATTTACATCCCTACTATAAACCAAGATGTCATCAAAGTATACAACCACAAATTTACCTATGCAATCTCATTTGTGAGGCCAAAAGGCATAACAAGCTACTCGTACAAACCATATTTGGTCTTAAAAGCGGTTTTCCACTCATCCCCTTCATTCTTACGAATTTTGTGATAGCCACTTTCCAAGTCAATCTTAGAAAAACATACACTACCACTTAATTCATCAAGCATATCATCTAATCTAGGGATGAGAAAGCGATACGTTACACTGATTTTGTTGATTGAATGACGATCAACACACATCCTCCAACTTCCATCCATCTTGGGCACAAGGAGAATGGATACTGAACTAGGGCTCATGCTCTCCCTCACAAAACCCTTGGAAAGAAGGTCCTCCACTTGTCTTTGAGGCTCCTTGTTCTCCTCTAGATTGGTTCTATAGGCATCTTTGTTTGGTAATGGTGCTCCTGGTATCAAGTCTATATGATGCTCAATCCCTATCAATAGTGGAAATGCTTGAGGAAGCTCTTCCGGAAACACATCCTTAAATTCCTTCAAAAGAGAGCAAACATCACTAGGAAGAGAAAGGTTAATGTCATCATCAAAAGAAGCAGAATGCAAAGAATATTTATACATAAGTAAGACCATTAGCTTGAAGCCCAAACATTCACTCTTCAACTCTCTTTTTTTTGCATAAAAACTCATGTTCTTTCCACTCCTCTTTTCTTCTTCATTCTTGTTCTTTTCACTACCATTTTGTCTCACTTTTCCTTTCTTCTTACCCTCTCTCTCGTTTCTTTCTTTCTCACTCTCCCTTGATTTTCCTTCTTTTTCTCTCTTGTTTTTCTCCACATAAAACTCTTTCATCCTCACTTCCTTGCCAACCTCACTTACCCACTATCATTTAACCATTGAAGCTTATATGGCTTTGGGTGGTCTACACAAGGTAGCTTCATCTTCTCAATCAAGTAGACACTCGCGACATTCACACAACTTCCACTATCGACAGTGACACTACACTATTCGTATCTTGAATGTTAAATAAATTCTCCCTTTACGAGTCCTCTTCTTCACTAACTCAAGTACTAAGTACTCTCCTAATCATATTAATTTGCTCACAATCACCTTTATTAGGATTGAACTCATCTCTATGCCCTTTTTTTTCAACTACAATGCCTTTTTCTTCATCTTCATTGGCCAGTTCTACCATGTCCCTATTGTTCAAGATTACGTTTCTCTTGATAGGACATTGATTGGCTTAGTACCCAAATCCTTGACACTTATGGCATTTAACATCCCTAGCCTTGAAGAGAGGAAATTGACCTTTCCCTTTGTCTCCTTGTGGCCCCTTATTTTCTTGATATTTAGGCTTGAATCCTTCCTCCTTGGGTGAGTTCCTAAGCACCACTCTCTCCTTCTTAGGCCAAGTAGTAAGCTTGGTTGATGAATTTCCATAGCTATGTGAGCTCTAAGGATTCCCAATTGTATATCAATCCTTATGGCTATGATGGAGATCAAGGAGCATACATGGCATGGGATAATCCATGGAAGATCTCATATGAAGATGCTTATGGAATATAGGAGTTTACGTACAAGAGCTTGTATTTCAAATACAAGGTTGGACGATGAAGAATGAAGAAAGACTCATTGGAGATTGAAGATGATATTAATAATGATTTTGAGTTCTTGTAGAAAGATCAATATTTCAAGTATAAGCATGGAAGTATGAGGATGAAAGTAGCAAGGTTGGTATTGAAGCTAGACCATGA
>JAOXNR010012435.1:0-30455 GCA_028571225.1 Parsonsia alboflavescens
CGAGTTTACCATCTGAGTTCACGGGACCTCGAATGAGTTTACTTGAACTCTCAAGTTTAAAAACCTTGGTCCCAATCTTCAATACCTGAAAGTCAAACTCACAAGGTCAACCAGGATAGGTGGGCAGCGACCTGCTACCATCGACCTTCAAGGTCATCGACCTAATAAATGAGCTCCCGAAAGGTACCTCCAAACCACGACCCTCGAGCTGGTAACTCCAACTCATCTCATAAATCTTCCATGCCGTGAGTAATGTGTACGACTCCTAACATCTCCCATGAACCTACGATCACTCAGCGTAACCTCCTAGAAGAGATAGTCGAGACCCTTGACATCCACAGACAGGTCACGAAGCTGGTTTAGAGGTCGGTTAGCGAGCTCGCAGCTCTCAATATAGACGTGAATGACAAGATATCCCAACCAAGGGAAACTCCATGATTCTAGGAGTAGTTGGCAGGATTCTACACAATCTCATAGCCATCGTAATTGCCTACTATTACATAAAAGCAAAGCCCTAATCAAAGAGGTCATTGATTTCTTTCTATATAATCAATTCATAATCACTTAACAGACAACGGACAGTCTTTTTGAAAATTAATTACACTCAATTACTCTCAGAATACTGATTTAGGTATCGGAGCTCTTCCCTTCAGAATGCAGTGGTTAACATCATCACGGTTTTGGGGTGACCCGGAGTTCACTTTTAAGCCCTATCACTTCTGGCATCATCTGTGGAAACTCAAACAAAAGGCTTAACTTTCTTCCCTACACAAAATAAATAAAAAGACTAATAACTCAATCACAGCCGACACAGTTGATGGAGCAAAGGCCTAGTCCTGGTTCAAAGGTATCCTGGAGGCGAGCATCTCAAGATGGACACAGAAGAAGGAGCTACTCCTAAAAAACTATTAGAGCAGCACGAAGTGCAAAAAAGACATTAATGACCTCTTTAACATCAATCAAAAGTTTGGAGAGGGTACGAGAAGCCACTACAGTCACTTCTATGATGAGGCAGTCAAGATTGAACAAAAGAACGATGCCATCTACATCATTGCCTTAAAACAGGGTTTGCAAGGGGGGTACGTAGCCCTCCGTCTAGCCAAGGAGCCAGTAAAAACGATAATGGAGCTATAGTCGGCCCTAGAAAAATTGATCAAGGCTAAGGAAACAGCGATCCATAAGAAGATCCTTAGCTTTGCCTCAGCCACCGAAAAAGACAACAAAGGGCAACCAAAAATCCCCCAGGGTCAAAAAAGGCTAGGAAGGCCCTCCACACGAAGGGAGGAACTTCAGACAAGGAAAGAAAGACCATCCCTAACATTGTGAGCACTCCTCTAAAGACCTTATGAGCTCAAAATGGAAAAAAAGAGGTCTCCGGTCTCCTGAAAGCACCAAGACCTCTCAAAAGCCTTGTGGCCGAAAGAGGCCCTGCCAATTTCTACCAATACCACAAGGACCACAGTAATCTCACAGAGGATTGTTTCGACCTCAAACGAGAGATTGAGAGGTTGGTCAAGGAGGGCCGCCTACAAGAGCTCCTGGCAAGGAACACGGGGACCTGATAATCCACCTTCAGCAGCCTCGCAGAATCAACGAGCTCTATTCGCTGAAATAAGTGCCTTGGAAAAAAGGTTAAAACAAGCCCGAGGGGAACACTCTGAACCCCTAACAGTGTCTCTCCAAGTCGGAGATTTCCAAGTGTGCAAGATCCAGGTAGACACTGGGAGTGCTGTGAATGTCTTGTATAGGAAGGCATTTGTCTAGATGGGGATAGACAAGAGCTTGTTGATAAGCTCGGACACTGCTCTAACCAATTTTAATGGAAGCACAACCTACGCGGAAGGGGATTCTTTGTGCCCCAACTACAGTTCTGGAAAATGACAAGGACATCACCGACGTCATAGATTGGATGGTGGTCGATGCCCCTGAACCCACAATGCAATCTTGGGCAACAGGCAGTCATGGACCTAAGAGCAGAAATCTCTCTGCTAAACTGCAGCATGAAAATCCAGGTTGGAGATACCCAGATTGTCCTAGAAGAGGACAGACAGCTCGTCAAAGAATGTTACATCACTTAAGGTAACAAAGAGAGCTGGCCCGAGCTTGAGAAGGAAAACTGCATCGGCCTTCTGAAAGGGAATGATGATTACAGAATCCAAGCAGCTGGCAAAGGAGAGAAGGTGTTCCTAAACCCAAAATTCTGTGAGAAAAGGATAAAAGTAGAAGAGCTTGTAGTTACTAAAATCAAAGGGAAGCTCGTGGACTCCTTTCAAGAGTACCTAAGCCTAGCGACCTCGAGGGGGTAGACCGAAAGATTGCTGAACACAAGGTCAAGCTCAAACTAGGGGTCAAGTCATTGAAGTAGAAGAAGAGGACCTTTGCAAAACGAGGTCATAGCACAAGAATTCCAAGCCCTTCGTGACGCGGGAAATCTAAAAGAGGTGGTGTACCCGAAATGGCTTGCCAACCCAATGCGGTCCCAAAGAAAGAAGGGACATGGAGGATGTGTGTGGATTTCACCACATTGAACAAATATTGTCAAAAGGACTCCTACCCACTCCCAAACATCAACCAATTGATGGACTCAACCGCTGGATATCAATGGCTGTGTGACGCAGTCGGAAATCGCAACGGAAAAATTCATTCTTGTCAGAAACTTGCAAACAAGAAACCAAAAAAAAGAAAAAAACCCGATTCAATAATTCCCCTCTAATCAAAATTCACGCAAGTAGTTAGAAGACCAAATTGAATCAAGCGAAGAACCAAAATATGGGACAAAATTCGGAAATTGTGAAATTCCAAAACAAAAACTTCAATTCACCAAAAGCTCCCCAAATTGGCCAATCAAAAGCTATTCTTAAAGCCGAAAACAAAAACCTAACCCTAATCAGAAAAGAATAATAAAAAAATTGCAAAAATACCCCTAGAAAATAGTAAATTACAAAACAGTCACTAAAAGCTGTAAAATTATGAAACTGCCAATAAAATAGTAAATTGCTCAAAACATCATCGAAACAACTCTGAAAGGCCGAAAAACGCATTACATCATAGCAAAGCAGTGACTTTGGTTTGTGGGCCGTTTCGGGTCACTCGGTTGGTTTTTGGCCCGATCCGAGCTGGTCCCAATCATCTCAGGAAACGTGCTCAGCACCAATTTGGCATTTTAGCAGCTCACGTCCTCTTCTTCAAACGTTCTGAAAGTCGTGGAACTGATGGTGGAGCCGAAACTTGCTGAACCGCTTCCGAACCACCTAGACCCGCAACCAACTCTGCGTCAGGCTCCCCCTCTTTAGCGGAGCTTGTCCTCAAGCTTGAATTATCTCCATGGAATGTCGTGAGATGCTACACATTAAACACATTGGAGATGCTGAACTCGTCTGGTAACTCTACTCGGTAATCATTAACGCCAAGTTTCTCCAAGATTTAAGCTTGTGATATTCACCAGCAGGATATCGTTCTCTGGACAGAGAGACCCAAACCAAATCACCTACCTCAAATTGGACATCTCGCCTAGTCTGATCTGCGTGCAACTTGTATTGAGCATAAGCTTCCTCCAAGTTTGCCTTGACCGTCGCATGAATGGACTGTAGATCAACCAGATGATCCTCCACCTTCCTTGGAGCCGGACCATGATCATGAATAGCAAGGTTGATAGGACAACTCAGATTTCGGACCAGAACAATCTAGACCTGTTCACAGCGCAGTTGAATTCAAACTCAGTCTTCGCAAGTACAGAATCCCAAGTCCCAAAAGAGTTAACCTTTGCCCTCAACATGTTCCCTAAGGTGCGATTCACCACTTCCGTCTGGCCATCTGTTTGAGTATAACACAAACTCCCATTGTATCAAACAATGCCACCAATGTTGAAGTGCTCGGACTATGGCATAAAACTCCACATCATAAGTTGAATAGTTCAACTTCGGCCGTCCAAGTTTCTCTCCGAAATAGGCTAGTGGCTATCCCTCCTGGCTCAGAACCGCTCCTATGCCCACCTTCGAAGCATCACAATCCACTTCGAATGCCTTATCAAAATTAGGTAGGGGAAGTATTGGGGCACTTGTCAACTTTTCCTTTATCACATCAAATACCTCTTGAGCCTCCTCTGTCCACTCAAACACCATGGCATTGTAGAGATCCGTCAGGGGTGTCATCAACACACTGAAATCCCTGATAAACCGACCATAGAAGCTTGCTAGGCCATGAAAAGACCGAACCTCTGTTGCACTCTTTGGTACTGGCCATTCACGAATTGTCCGAACCTTAGCATCATCCGGCTGAATCCCATTAGCCGAAACTACACACCCTAAGAATACAATCCTGTCGACCATCCAACTGCATTTCTTCCGATGGGCAAACAAACTGTGATCTCGCAAGGTAGTCAAAACTAACCATTGGTGCTACAGATGTTCTTCCCTCTCCCGACTATACACAAGTATATCATCAAAGTAAACTACCACAAAATCATTGAGGAAAGGATGTAGTACCTGATTCATGACCCTCGTGAATATGTTGGGCGCATTTGAGAGACCGAAAGGCATGACCAGCCACTCGAAGAGCCCATCCTTCGTCTTGAAAGCCGTCTTCCACTTCTCTCCAGGCTTGATTCAGAGTTGATGGTAGCCACTTTTCAAGTCTGTCTTCGAAAAGATAGTCGCCCCACTAAGCTGATCCAACATGTCATCGAGTCGTGGGATCGGAAACCGATACTTAATCATAATACGATTGATGGCCCGACTGTCCACGCACATCCTCCATGTGCCATCCTTCTTCGATTCCAACAAACCAGGCACCGCACAGGGGCTGATGCTCTCCCGGATAAATACTCTATCAAGTAACTCCGTAAATTGCCGCTTCAGCTCCTCATGTTGCTGTGGTGACATTCGGTAATGCGCCTTGTTCGGAAGGATTGATCCCGGCATTAGATCTATCTGATGTTGAATATCTCTCAACGGAGGTAAACCAGCCGGTAACTCTTCTGGCAACAAATCCACGAATTCATTCAACAACTTTTGAACTTCTTCCGGAATCTCCAACTCAGCCTCATTGCTGTCCGATGTCAACAAGTCAGTCGCAACTATAACAAAACAAAACTCGGACTCAGTTACCTCTTCTTCGAACTCCTTCCGTGGCAGGCAGATAATTGTCTTCTTCCTATCAACCATTTCTTCTCGCATGGGCTAAAGTGCCCCTTTCTTTGGCCCTCGATTGATAGTATAACAGTGCGTGAATCCATCATACGTCACATGATTGTCGTATTGCCGTTTCCTGCCAAGTAGTAAATGAGAGGCATCCATCGGGACGACATCACAGTAAATAATGCTGGAATACTGAGGTCCAAAAGAAAATTCCACCAGGAACCGCTTTGAAACCCTGACCTAGGTATCATTATTTAGCCACCCCAACCGGTAAGGCATTGGATGAGGTTCTGTCTTCAACTGCTACTTTTGCACTGCCGTTTGTGAGATTACATTTTCACAGCTCCCTATATCAACAATCACATGGCATACCTTCTCGTTAATTGTGCACCGGGTTGTGAAGATGTTTCTCCTTTTCCAATCTTCATCAGCTTTAGGCACTAAGCAAATCCTCCTCAAAACCAAACTATCTCCTCGGATATCTTCAGGTGCGACGTAACACATATCCTCCTCTTCATGCACATCTTCACCGATATATTCTTCAGTTTGATCTTCAACGCCCTCTTGAATCAGTAACTGCGATCTTATCCTTGGACACTCATTCGCATAGTGCCCTAGCTGCTGACACCGGTGGCACTTCACATTCGCTTTATTATTAGGGGTAGGCTTATTCAAAACTTTACCTATCCCTTGGCCGAACTGTGCGCTACCACACCCGAACTGATTTTGGGCGGAAGTACTACCCACACGTGTCAATGAAAAGCTTCTCGCTAGAGAAACACGGGTAGGAGGAAAACTCTTCCGTATCCGACACTCCTACTGCTAGCCCTCGCTAGACTTTTCTCCACGACTTGTGCCTTTGTCTGCGCGTCTGTGACAATGGTCAATGTATGGACTTGTAACGCATCCTACATGGCAGGTCGTAGCCCATGGAGATATCGTGCCATGAGCTGTTCCTATACCTCACGTAATTGGTTCCTCACCACCATCCGGTAAAACTCAAGCGTGTGGTCTTCGATGCTGCGAGAACCCTGCATCTGCCAGTAATTGAAAGGCAGAAACTCCTTGCGCATCTCTCTCTTGAATTCCCCCCAATCGTCCAAAACTAGCAACCCATCTAGGTATCTCTGATATCGAAAAGATTGCCACCACGCGGCAGCCCTGTCCCTGAACCTCATCTCCACCAAAGATACCTTCTTTTCTACCGGAACCTCCTTTAACGAAAAGAGTTCATCCACGGAGCTCATCCAATCTAAGAATTCCTCAGGCGACAACCCTCCTGAAAATTCCAGAACCTCCATCTTAAACCCTAGATCCCAAAGCGGAACGAATGGTTCTCGTTCGTTATCTCTTGGTGGTTGGTAGCCGCTTCTCATTCCCCTCGACCGAACCCTAGCCTGTTCTATTGACGGCCGCTCGGGTTCGTCTTCAACATCTTCGTCAACCCCTAGAAGCTATCCGTCAATTCCAACCTGTACTGGTTGTCATCCTGGCACCATCCACTGCACCATCTGTGTCAACTCCTGTATCTGGCGATCACGGATCTCCCTCTCTAGCCGCATCTCCCTTCGCAACTCTTCCCGAACCTGTTACATTGCTTCGATTACTGCAGCAATGTTCTATTCGAGATTACCTCCTGCCATGGAGAGTGGAATTGACTGATCTGAATGGAACTGATCTCGTCGGATCTAAGCTCTGATACCAACAGATGCAGTCGGAAGTCAAAACGGAAAAATTCGTTCTTGTTAGAAACTTGCAAACAAGAAATGAAAAAAAACCCGATTTAATAATTCCCCTCTAATCAAACTTCACCCAAGTAGTTAGAAGACGAAAATTGAATCAAGCAAAGAACCAAAATCTGGGACAAACTTCAGAAATTGTGAAATTCCAAAACAAAAAAAAAACTTCAATTCATCAAAAGCTCCCCAAATAAGCCAATCAAAAGCTATTTTTAAAGCCAAAAACAAAAATGCACCTTAGGAACACTTTCCAGACCCTGAAGTATGCCCACATGCCGAAAAATGCACCTTTGGAGTTTCAGCAGGGAAATTCCTGGGCTTCATGATATTGGAGAGAGGCATTAATGCCAATCCGGACAAAATCAAGATGCTAATAGACATGGAACCCACTCGAAACATCAAAGAAGTCCAAAGCTTGATAGGAAAGATGGCAGCACTGGGATGCTTTATCAACAAAATGGCCGACAAAGGAGAAAGATTCTATGATGTCATCAAAGGGCCAAAGGACTTCCAGTGGACTGAGGATTGTCAAGCAGCTTTTGACAAACTATAAGAGTTCATAGGAAACCCACCTCAGCTTGACTCTCCGAGGTCGAGGAAGGAAATTCTGATGTACATCACCACAACAGAAAAGGTAATTAACTCAGTGATACTGGTAGAAAGGTCAGGTTTACAATTCCCCATTTATTAAGTAAGCCAATTGCTCAAAGGTCCCGAAGTTAGATATTCAGACCTCGAAA
This sequence comes from Parsonsia alboflavescens, assembly GCA_028571225.1. Lineage (NCBI taxonomy): Eukaryota > Viridiplantae > Streptophyta > Magnoliopsida > Gentianales > Apocynaceae > Parsonsia > Parsonsia alboflavescens. The sequence continues at coordinate 7,615 of JAOXNR010012435.1, forward strand.
AGTTTTTGTACCTCATTATTATTACCTCGAGGAAATTAAAACCATATTTTCAAGCTTACCCGATAAGAGTATTAACTAATTTACCTCTAAAGCAAGCTCTAGCACCGAGCTATCAGGCAGGACAATGAAGTGGTCTCTCAAGCTCTTTGGATATCCAATTAAATTTGAGCCAAGGAAAGCAATTAGAGCACAAGCTCTCTTAGACTTTGTAGAAGAATGCACAAGGGCTCCACTGGAGCTCACAAGAGCCTGTGAAAGCAACGTATGGACAATGTATACAGACAGTTCCACGGAAAAAGAAAATTTAGGTGCGGGAATAGTAATTATCAACCCTGAGGGAGTGAGAATCCCTTACTTTGAGAAGTATAACTTCCTAACCTCGAATAATGAATATAAATATGAAGCTCTCTTAGCAGGTCTAAGACTTATAAGAGCTCTCAAAGTGCAGAAATTGCACGTTAAAACTGATTCATAGGTCATAGCCAGCCAAGTTGTTGGAGAATACAAAGCCAGAGAGGACAATATGATAAAATAGCTTAAAAGAGTAAGGGATATCAGATCTAAACTTGGGCATTTCCTCATTGAGCAAATACCCAAAGAAAAAAATGCAAAGGCAGATGCACTATCTTCCAAAGAAAAAAATGCAAAGGCAGATGCACTATCTAAAGTTTACCAAGAGATAGCCGGGACTAGTGCAGAGCCACTGGTAGAAAGAGAGAGCCGGGACTAATGCAGAGCTACTTGTGGAACAATTTTACTCTCTGAACATAAACTAAGACAAGAGCTTGGTTATAGAGGATCAGGTAGACTAAAGATATCCAATCTACAAATTCCTCAAGGATGGCGACCTCCCACAAGACCCCAAAAAAGCTTACCAGGTGCGAAAATGGTCACCTCGCTACATCCTAATAGGAGATGACGAGGTACACATGAAGTCATATACTTGGGCATTACTCAAATGTCTAAGTCAAGGAGAGGGACAGTACGTCATTGAAGACGTACACAGTGGAATTTGTGGATCACACATAGGAGCAAAAAGACCGTTGCCAAGAAAATACTAAGAACAGGATATTATTGGCCCTCAATGGTTTCGAACATTGAGAAGAACATACAGAAATGCACGAGCTACCAATTGCATAGGAACAAATAACATATGCCACCAACAAGGTATCAATCCATTAACGCATCAGTACTTTTTGATATTTGGTGGGTGTTCAATTCATAATTGTTGTCGTAGAATACTTCACCAGATAGGTTGAAGCAGAGCCAATGGCAACCATCTCAACACCAAAAGTCTGGTTTTTTGTATGGAGAAGAGTTATGTGCAAGTTCGGGATTCCCCAAGCTAGAATTTCAAACAATGGAAGACAGTTCATTGGTGACCCTTTTGAAACATTTTGTGAAAATTTGAACATTCAACAAAGGCTGACCTCCGTAGCTCATCCCCAAGCGAATGGGCTCATTGGGGTCACGAACAGGACTATTCTGGAGGGACTCAAGAAAATGCTCACCAAGCTCGAAAGAGAGCGCCGCAAACCTGCCTGGAGGAATGAAATTTCAAGCATCCTAAGGGTGTACAGAACAACTCCTAGAAAGGCTACTAGAGAAACACCATTCAACTGATGCTTCGGTGTAGAGCCAGTGATGCCAGTCGAGGTCGAAATGAAGTCTCTAAGACTGAATGAATACCATTCAGTCTCCAACAATTGGGAGAGAAGGGAAGATATCGACCTCCTTGAAGAGCTTAGAAACAAACCAATGGAAGTAGATAGAGTCTACAAAAGGCAAGTCACGAATTTTTTCAACGAAAGAGTGAAAACAAGGCATTTCACTATTGGATAAATGGTCCTCAAAAGGTTAGATGTTGGCAAACAAGGTAAATTGACCAAGCTACAAGGAAGCTAGGAAGCACCTTATATAGTCCAAGAAGTCCACAAAGGCGCGAGCTATAAGCTCACTGATCTCGACAGAAGACCGCTCTTGAGACCTCGGAACATTTGCCATCTAAAGAAATGCTATGCCTAAAGCTACCCAAATGTTGTAGACCTTGCAGACTCATTAATTCAACTACACATTATCCGAAAGGACTTCGTTGAAATGCAATAAGACCCCAGCAATCACCTCGGCTTAGTTTGAGCAAGACATAAATAAAAGATAAGTTTTTGCTTTTTAAAGCTTATGAAGATTTCACTTTCTGATATTTACCTCAGGTTCAAATTGCCAAAGCAAAGACATAGTGCTTAGCAAAAAAATTTGAACTGATACATTAAATGCAAGGAGGCCACAAACAGACCTCATGCGAAGGTATACAATACAAGTGCAGAAACTTAAAGAGTTGAATACTCAAAATCTTATTATATTACAAGTGGAGAAATTTTCACTATTGTCTAGGAAGAAAGAGAGGAGGACGAGGTTGAGATCTCTATTAGTTGGTCAGAGGGCATCATCCCAAACATCGCAGCACTCTGTCGAGAAGCAACCTGAGCCCAAGGAACAAAAATTTCAACAATTAGGACTGGAACAACATCAGTAAAGGAAAAAGCACCAATAGCACCTCCAGCTCCTCCATCAGGAGCTAGGGAAGGTGTAGACCTGGGGAACCCAACAACGATGCCCTTAACTTCGCCAACAGGAGTTATAGTACGAACAGACCTATAGAGCCAGAATGCATCTCTCATTACTACCAAACAAAAAGGAGAAGCAGCTGGCTTAAAATTACAAAAAAGGCAACAAAAATCAGGAAAGCTCCCTACCGGAATTAGTTATCCCCAAGCTTATCCTGACCGAAGGGAGCTTGTGCATCACTCCTCTTCCTAGTCCAGTAGCATAAAAACAAAGGCTCTAACCAGAGTAGGGAAATGCATCTAATCTTGGCTCTATCAGAGTTAGCCAACCCTATCAAAAAATCCCGATGTTAAATTTGATCACTGGTTAGGTCAGGGAGCCCATTGAAATTAGCGGTTTAGATTCCAATCCAAATATCTCTGGACCAAAATATTCTAAAAACGAGCAAAAAAGAAGTGCCATTTCCATTCTCCTACTGAGGACTGGAAAGGGCCAGCTAACTTATACCGGGGGTGAAATCAGAGGTACCCTTTTGAAGATTTGGAGGTTGTGGAGACTTTTAACCTATAAAAGCACCTAAAGAGCTCTAGAGCAACAGGAACCCTATAAAGATGACAGGTTGCTATAAAAGCAATCACAATCCGTAGAGAGTTTAGGACAAGCTGAGTTATAAGAACGTCCCATAAGAAAATAATATCAAGAAGCAAAGAGTGAAGAAAAGGAAAAAGAATACCTCCCCTAAGGCTAGAATGGTAGAGGACTATGTGTCCCTCACGTTTGCTGTGAGGACGTTCGTCCTCAACAACGGCGGTAATGTCACCCCTCTCCAGCTTCATTTCTCTACAATCGCAATAACATCGGTAGGGCTGCGAGAAGAAGACATAGAACTATCCTCTACCGCACACAAGTCGTAGATCTGACTCGTTATAGAAGGAGCCTGGACCAAGACTGGGGGAGAATAAAAAACCCTGTTCACCATATCAACTCCCTGAGGAGACATAGCAAGGGAAGTGGAGGACATCTCTATGAAATTGGTTACACAAAAAAAAAAAGAAGAGCGGTTCAAAGCAAGGGCAGAAGAAATTGCTACAAGAATGTGGAAAAGTCTAAGCAAATTCTAAAACCTTTGAAAGACTTTTGATTTAAATGAGACAAGTAACATGTTGAGTTGCTGGGAAGATGCCAATGCATCAGGAAACAATTCATTTCTTCCAGACTTAAGCTAGGCAACCTTCAAGAACTGAAAACGGTTCAGTTTCCCAATACTAAAAAATGGGGCAACTTTCCGCATTTAAGCTGGACGATCAGCTTACCAAAACTAATGGGATATGTCTTCTTCCTGATATAGCCGTTACAAGGAAACGACACAACTTCTTAGGGGTCGCTACTTAGAGATGGTAATTCCTAGTAGCTGAAAGTCAGATTCCAAAGTCTTGAGGAACAGACGGGCACAGATCTCCTATCGACCTTTTAGGTGACGGACCTACGACATGAGCACAAAAGAGATCTCACCGGACCACGACCTACAACCTGATAAGTCCCAATCTATCTCATATACCTTCCATGCCTCGACCTAGTCTGCGCAACTCCTAATACACCACCTGAGGCTGAAAATTTGTTAGCAAGCTTGCAGCTCTCTACTAGAGACAAGAATGGCAAGGTATCCCAAAATAGCCATTACAGAATGGAACGACATGACCTCTCAAAGGTCTTGACTTAGAGATGGTAATTCCTAATGCTAGAAAGTCAAACTCCTGACTTATAGATGGAAATTCCTAATACCTGAAAGTCATACTTGCGACTTAGAGATGGAAATTCTTAATACCTGAAAGTCAGACCTGCGAGTCCCGAGGAACAGGTGGGTAGGGAGGTCCTACCACCGACCTCCTAGGTCACAGTCCTCCAACATGAGCACAAAAGAGGTCTCATTGGAGTACGACCTATGACCTAGTGATTCCCAATCTGTCTCATATACCTTCCATGCCTCGACCAATTGTGAACAACTCCTAACACACCACCTGAGGCTGAAAAGTTGTTAGCAAGCTTGTAGCTCTCTACTAGAGACGAGAATGGCAAGGTATCAAAAAGCTAGCCATTGTAGAATGAAACGGCACTGCCTCTCAAAGGTCTTGACGTCAAGACAGTAATTTAGGAACCACGACCTTCGAGCTTGCTAGACCTAAAGAGGGTAATGATGGAAGAAACGGGTACAACTTGGAGAAGTCAACATAAACGGGCAGGACCCAGATAGAAGTCAACCTAAATGGGCCCAACGCCCCAACCTTCAATACCTGAAAGTCAGACTCACAAAGTCAACCAGGATAGGTGAGCAACGACCTGCTATCACCGGCATCCTAAATGAGCTCGAGAGAGGTACCACCAGACCATGACCTTCGACCTGGAAACTCCCAACTTATCTCATACATCTTCCATGCCATAACTATTTGTGCTCGACTCCTAACATCTCCCATGAATCTACGATCACTCGACGAGACCTCCCAAAAGAGACAAACGACACCCTCGACGTCCACAGGCAGTTCATGAAGTTGGTCTAGAGGTTGGTTAGAAAGCTCACAACTCTCGACAGAGACATGAATGGCAAGATATCCCAGCCGAGGAAAATTCCATGATTCTAATAGCAGTAGGTGGGATTATGCACAATCTCAGAACTATAATAATTGCCTAGTATTGCTTAAAAGTAGAGCCCTAGTTGAAGATTTAATTGATTTCTTTCTATATAATCAATTCATAATTAATTACAACGGACAGCCTTTTCGAGAATTAATTACACTGGATTACTCTCAAAATACTAACTCAGTCATCGGAGCTCTTTCCTAGGCATAGCCCACCTCTAGTGACCATCTCTACTTTCTCCTCAAGTTCTAGTCGTTGACGTCATCATGGTTTTGGAGTGATTCGGAGTTCACTTTTGAGCCCCATCACTAACAAAACATATGAAAAAAAAAATAAAGATTACTTCACCTTTGATTTAAATATTCATATTTTTATCTTAATATAACATTGAACACAGGGTCACCCCAAAACCGTGATGACGTCAATCGATTGAGACTTCAGAAGAAAATAGAGATTAGTCACCAGAGGTGGGCTGTGACAGGGGCAGAGCTCCGATGCCTAAGGCAGTATTCCGAGAGTAATTAAGGGTTATCAGTTCTCAAAGACATTGTCTGTTGTGTATTGTGTTCTGCGTTTTTTTGTGAACTTGTCCGTAGACTATGTCCAATTTGATTACTTAAAAGAGAGATCAGTTACCTCCTTAATTTGGGCTCCGCCCTTGAGTGATAGTAGGCAATTAGGATAGTTATGGGATCGTGGAATCCCACCAACTGCTCCAAGAATCATGGAGTTTCCCTGGGTTGAGATATCTTACCATTCACGTCTCTGTTGAGAGCTACGGGCTCGCTAACTGAACTATGGATGAATTGCCCATGCATATCGTGGGTCTCTCCTATCTCTTCTGGGAGGTCGCTCCAAGTGGTAGTAGGTGCATGAGAGTTGTTAGGAGTCATGCACATCTATTCATGGCATGGAATATGTATAAGATGAGTTAGGAGTTAGCAGGTCGTGGGTTGAGGTCTGGTGGTCCCTCTCTCAAGATCATTTAGGAGGTCAGTGACCTTGGAGGTCGGTAATAGCAGGTCACTGCCCACCTATCCTCATTAACTCTATGAGTCTGACTTTCAGGTATTGAAGGTTGGCGCATTGGGTCCATTTATATTGATTTCTAACCAGTTCCTGCCCGTTTGCATTGATTTCTCCAGGTCATGCCAGTTTCTCCCATCATTACCCCACTTTAGGCCCATCAAGCTCAGAGGTCGTGGTGCGTAAATTACCATCTTCAAGTTGTAGCCGCTAACGGGGTTTGCTAATTCCTTGTAACGGCCAACTTTAGGGTATCTTTTCATTCACGTCTCTTGTAGAGAGCTACAAGCTGACTTTTAATTTTTTGGCCTCAAGTAGAGTTGTGCACACTTGGTAGCAACGTGGAAGGTACATGAGAAAGATTAGGACTCACCAGGTTGTAGATCATGGTCAAGTGAGGCCTCTATTATGCTCATTCGAAGGTAGGTGACCTCGAGGTCCTTGACCTGGGAGCTCGGCAGTAGGATGTCCCTACCCAGTCGTTTCCCAGGACTCGCTAGTTTGACTTTCGAGTATTAGAAGTTACCATCTCTATGCCGCAAGCCTGACCTTCGAGTATTAGAAGTTACCATCTCTATGCTGCAAGCCTGACCTTCAAGCATTAGAAATCGCCAACTCCAAGTCGGGGCCTGACCTTCAAGCATTAGAAATTGCCATCTGTTGGTAATGGGGCTGACTTTCAGGTATTAGAAAAACCATCTCTAAGTCGGGGGTCTGACTTTTAGGTATTAAGAACTACTGTCTCTAAATCGTGACCCTTCAAAGGTCGAGAAATTTCCTAGTAGCTACTTGCGGGGTCGACCTTCAGTTATTAAGGATTACCAATTTTAGGTCGTGCCCTTGAGAAGTCGTGCCCCTTCATTCTGTAACGGCAATTTTTGGAAGGAGATATGTTCTTTTGTGTTCTTCGAGGACTAAATCGCTTGATCTTGGTGTGGAGGATTGCCTTACTTCAGCTTTGGAGAGAACTGAAGCATTTTTAGTTTTGGAAAGGCACCACGTTTAATCCAGGAAAGTTTGCCCACGTTACTTTTTGGGAAGAAACTAACCCATTTAGTTCTGAGTAATTACCCTGTTTCGACTTTAGAAGGTTACCCCATTTGGTAGTCTGAGAGACTCCTGGTTCCATATAAATTAGGAGTCCTTAAAAATTTTTAGGATTTACCTAAACTTTCTCTCGACTTGGTTGAACTTATAGAGCTTCCAATTTTAAATTTCCTTCCTTCCTCTTGCTTGATCATCCGGTTTCCTAGGGAAACTTCCCCTTTTTACCTTCCAGGACTTCACCGAGTGAGTTTTCTTCTCTTTTCTTTCGAAAGATTTCATCTTTTAAGTTTTTTTGGGTAAAACCCAAGATGTCAACGGCAACATCTTCTACATCTAACACCCCTTCTCTTCCTCTTAGGGAGGCAGCTCCTTCCCTTTCTTCCATTGATTTAGAGAATGGAGTTTTTTATTCATATCCGGTTTCTATCAGAGCTCCTCCTGTTAGGAGTGAAACCCTTGATCTTTCTGAAACAAAGGCTCATTCTTTATCTTCTATTCTTGGCCCTTCTGAGATTTTTAACATCGATGGAGAGCTAGGGTTAGGTAGAAACACAATAATCACCGCTACGGAGGATGAGCGCCCATACAGTAGGAGCGAAGGACACATAGTCCTTTATCTTTCTAACCTCAAGGGAGGCATCCTTCTTCCTTTCCTTCTCCCATTATTCTTGGACATTGCCCACTTCTAGGGTTTTCCCTTTGCTCAACTTGTCCCAAATTCTCTTTGCATGGTGGTTACTGTCATGGCGACCTATCATCTTTAAAGAGTTCTAGTTTCTCTGGAGCTCTTTAGGAGATTTTATAAACTGGCGTCTCGTCAGCCTCCCAATCTTCCAAGAGGTGTCTTCAATTTAACCCCAGGAGTAAGCAAACAGGTCCTTTCTAGTCCTTAGTGGGGTCTTGGAAGAACCACTTTTTCTTTGCTCGAGTTCCGAGCGATTTAGTTCAGCCCGAGCCCTATCCGTATTGGAACCTGAACCGTTCATTTTTTAATGACCTCCCTGTCTTATCCCATAACCAAGTCTAGCATAGGGATTTTTTAATCAACATGGTCAACTCTAACGGAGGTAGGGTGTACTACCCCAAACTGACCTCAAACTTTCCTTCACCCTGCTGTGTTAGGGAGCCCAGCAAACTTCGACCTCCTTTTAGTCAGGGGCACCTTAGGGATATCCCCCTCTAGTAGGGAGCCTTTCTGAATTTAGCTAATTTTTGCCTCTATGTGTTTGTATCTCTGCACTGATAATTCTTGTTTTTCTCTGTTTTGACATATATGCTGTGCCACCACTTGGATCCTTGATGATTCTGAAATTGTTCCGGTTCCTTCTGGCAGAGCTTAGGGAGCCACTGGAGCTTCTTCTGTTGCAGCACCAGCTATCAACATTCCTGTTCCCCAAGGTAGGGGGAGACAGGTAGTGGCTGAAAGGACCAGGGATGCCTCTAAACGGAGTTCGGGGACCGCTGGGATGAAGGCCTCTGACATGCCTATCAAGGTTCCCTCTACAATTTCTTCACCTTCTCTCCAGCCAACCAGAATGGGTCCTTTGTACAAAGGGGGAAGCTCCTGTGGCCTCCGAGTCCATTCCAACATTTCTAGGTTGTGCCATTGAGGAGGTTGCAGACACATTCAACAGGTTGGGAGCTATTTCCATAGCTGCTTATTCTACAAAGGATGCAGCAAGGTGGGCAATAGACCTTGCAATGGAGGTCTCTAACGCTCTACTCCAATGGCCCCACTCTCAATCTTTTCTGTTGGAGTGCGCTCCTTCAATTGACCAGGAAATCTGCCGACAACTGTTAGACGAGGAGATCACGTCATATTTGCAATTGGTCCTGTCTCATTCTGATTTCAGCAATGACTTCTCTTGTTACTTTTTGCAGGGCCAAATTCTCTTCAGGAAGAGCTTGAGGAAGCAGGCTGAGAAGGCCAAACCGAACAAGGAGTTTGCTTCTCGTATCTCTGAACTCCAGGATGCCAGGGCACACCTGGAAGAGGAGAATGCTATGTCGGTAGCTTCCACTGGGGAATCAACCAGGCTCCTATCTAAGTACAAAAGAGATTTTGATGAATCTAGCGCCAACTGCAAAGCTATGACTGAGACACTGAATGTGGTGCATAAGAGGATTTCAGAGCTGATTGAGTCTGACTTCCAGCAGAAGGAGAGTGCCCAGGAGCTTTAGGCCAAGCTAGAGGATTTCCAGGATCTTCCGGCTATCTTTCGATAGATTTTGGATAGTCCATCTGCCTCAGCATTTTCTCCATGGGAATTTGCTCTATGAGAAAGTGCTCAAGCTTGGATGTGATATCCGTTACTTGTTCGAGATATTTGATCATGTTGTCCTCTTTGGCTTTGTATTCTCCAGCAACCTAGCTGGCTATAACCTGTGAATTTGTTTAAACTTGCAACTTCTGCACTTTAAGAGCTCTTATAAGTCTTAGACCTGCTAAGGGAGCTTCATATTCGAATTCATTATTCGAGGTTGGGAAGTTGGACTTCACAGAGTAAGGGATTCTCATTCCCTCAGGGCTGATCAGTACTATTCCTGCACCCGAATTCTCTTTTTCCGTTGAACCATCTGTACATATTGTCCAGACGTTGCTTTCACATGTGCTTGTGAGCTCCAGTTGAGCCCTTGTGCATTCCTATACGAACTCTGTGAGGGCTTGAACTTTAATTGCCTTCTTTGGCTCAAATTGAATTTCATATCCTGAGAACTTGAGGGACCACTTCATCGTTCTGCCCGACAGCTCGGGCTAGGCTAGAGCTTGTTTTAGTGGATTTGTTAACACTCTTTTCCATGTCTTCCATTGCCATTGGGATTTGGTGGTACCCTTTTTGTATGCATCCAGGAAGCATAACCACTGATATTCGGCTATAGAATCCACCATCTGATCTATGCTTAGAAGTGGATCGGAGTCCTTCTTTCAAAATTTGTTAAGTGTGGTGAAATCCACACACATCCTCCATGTCCCTTCCTTCTTGGGGATGACAACTAGGTTGGCTAGCCATTCCCAATACACTACCTCTTTCAAAATTCCTACATCGAAAAGCTTGGACTTCTCAAGCTATGACCTCATTGCGCTCAAGGGCGAAGGTCCTCATCTTCTGTTTCACTGGATTGACTCCAAACTTAAGCCCAACCTTGTGTTCAGCAATTTTTCTATCCACTCCTTCGAGGTCGTTGGGCTACCAGGCAAAGACCTTCAGATACTGTTGAATGGAATCAACAAGTTTCCCTTTGACTTTGGGAGGTAATAACTCTCCAATTTTGATCCTTTTCACAAGAAATTTCGATTTGAGGAATACTTTCTCTCCTCCACCAACTATCTGAATCTAAGATTGTCGTCCTCTTTTGGGGGTCAATGCATTCTTCCTTCTTGAGCTCAGGTGAGCTCTCCTAATTACCTTCAGCAAGGTAGCATTCTATAGCAAGTTGCCTGTCCGCATCTTGGTCGATCCAAGTGTCTCCAACTTGGATTTTCATGCTATAATTTAGCAAAGAAATTTCTGCTCTCAGGTCCATGACCCCCCTTCTACCCAAGGTGGCATTGTAGGTTCCGGTTGTCACCATCTAGTCTATGACCTCGGTGACCTCTTTGTCACATGCACAGACTGTCGTAAGGACTCGGAGGATCCCATCAGCATAATAAGTGCTGTCGTTAAAGCTGGTCAGAGCTATGTCTGACCTTATTAGTAGGCTCTTATCTTTCCCTATCTAGTCGAATTCCTTCCGGTATTGGACGTTCACGGGGCTTCCAGTGTCCACCAGTATTTTGCAAACTAGGGAATCTCTGATCTGGAGGAACACTATGTGGGGCTCTAAGTCTTCCCCCCGAGCTCACTTCGACCTCCTCTCAATAGCATTTATTTCTCTCACAGGAAGTCGCTGATTTTTAAGGGCTGCTAGTGGCGGATCAGCAGGTCCTGCATTCCTAGCCAGGAACTCTTCAAGTGACCTTCCTTCACCAACCTCTCAATCTCCCTCTTGAGGTCGAAGAAGTCTTCAATGATAGAACTAGGCTGGGTCTCTTTTGGCCAAAAGACTCTTGAGAGGCCTGGGCGGCTTTAGAAGTCCTCTTTTCTCTATAACCACCAGGATTTCTGCTCGTGACGTTTTGAGAGGGGTGGTCACAAGGTCGAGGATGGTCTTCCTCCTCTTGTTTGAGGTCCCTCCTTTTGATTGAGGAATTTTTGTGGGCTCCTCGGATGCCCCTTGTTGTCTCTTTCAGTGGCTAAGGCAAAGCCGGGGATCTTCTTCTGGACCATTGCCTCTTTTGCCTTTATCAGTTTTTCAACAAGCGTCTATAGCTCCTTGATGGTTTTTACTGGCTCCTCGGCCAGCCTAAGGGCTACCTACCCCCCTTGCAAACCTTGTCTGAAGCCAGTGATGTAAATAGCATCATTTTTCTACTCAACCTCGACTACCTCATCATTGAAACTACTACAGTAGCTTCGGGTGCTTTGTCCAACCTTTTGTTTAATTTTACAGAGGTCGTTAATGTCTTTCTCACACCTCGTGCTGCTCTGATAGTTTTTTAGGAACAACTCTTTAAGCTTTGTCCAGCTTCAGATGATTACTTTAGGGATGCCCTCAAACCAAGAATGGGCCTTTTTCCTCAATGTTGACCAGAAGGCTCTACACTTGACATGGTTGGGGTACTCGAACATCTCCATGTAGGAGACATATTCATCAATGTGCTATTGAGGCTCCACTATACCACCATATTTCGCCTCCAAGTCTGAGGCTTTGAATCCTGGGGGCATCCGAGGGGTGCGGATGCTGTGGACAAACAATGAAGGCTTGGTAAGAACCACATTGCTCTGTTACTCCTAATTGGAGTTGCTCTCCTCAATGGATTGGGGGCAACCCATTGAGTGTTATCTCTTGTCGTTTCAATCAGGCTTCAGAATCCTATCTCTGACTCCACAACATGGCTCCTCGATTGAGCCTATCTGTGAGGTCATAACCTTTCCCATTGTTCAGGGTTTCCCTATGGTCGGTCTCGGGTTGTGTTCTTGTCTGCTGGGACCTTTCCTGTTCTCAACTTGTTTCCCGACATGCTTCATGAGGTCGGAGGTCATTCCTTGTTGCTGAGGAGGGTGGAGGTTGGTTGGGTTGTGCCCATTCTATCTGGCCTCTGGGCGGCTGTGAATCTCTCCGAAGTGCGTCCAGTGGACATATAGTCACGCCCGTTGGATAGTCTCTCCAATGCTACCACCATCCGTTCCAGGAGGTCCGCTAGAACAATCATCTGTGTTCTCCCAGATCTTTGTGGCCTGGGATTGTTTTTCATAGACTAGGGATGCCCCTGTTCAGGCCTCCCTTGTGGAAGCAGGAGGCTGGCTGAATCCCTTGGGGATGCGCCTCACTGTGTTAGCCGCTATTGATCCTGTTACGTGACATTCCCCGGATTATTATTATCAATAGCCTATGTCGATGGTAGTATTTCTGGCACTGTTTAACCAGAGCTTACTTAAGAGGTCAAACACGGCTTATGCTGATAGCATCCTCCATGTCCCAATGACAGTCAGTGCAAGTGGCAACGAAGTCACTAAGGTCATGGATTGGATGGTGGTCAATGTGCTTGGGACTTACAATGCAATCCTGGGCAGAAGGGGAGTCATGGACCTAAGAGCAAAAGTTTTTCTACTCAACTATAGCATGAAAATGCAACTCGGACACACTTGGATTGTCCTGGAGGGGGATAGGCAACTCGATGAAGAATGTTACCCTGCCGAAGGTAATGAGGACAGCTTGCCTAAGCTCGAGAAGGAAAATTACATCAACCTGCCAAAAGGGAATGACGAATACAGAATCCAAGTAGCTAGCAGAGATGGTGTTCCTCAACCCAGATTTCCCTAAGAATGGGATAAAAGTAGTAGAAGCGTTACCTCCTAAAATCAATAGGAAACTTGTTGATTCCCTTTAAGAGTAATTGAAGGTCTTCACTTCGCAGCCCAGTGACCTTGAAGGAGTAGATCGAAAAATTGCTGAACACAACATCAGGCTCAAACCAGGGGTCAAGCTAATAAAGCAGAAGAAGAGGACCTTCGCCCTCGAGCGAAATGAGGTTATAGCTCGAGAAGTCCAACCTCTTCTCAAAGCAGGAATTCTAAAAGAGGTGGTGTACCCGGAATGGCTAACCAACCCTGTAGCGATCCTAAAGAAATAAGGGAAATGGAGGGATGTGTGTGGACTTCACCACACTTAACAAATTTTGCTAGAAGGACTCCTATCGACTTCCAAGTAAAGATCAAATGGTGGACTCGACAGCCGGGTATCCGTGGCTGTGTTTCTTGGATGCATACAAAGGGTACCACCAATTCCCAATGGTAGTGGAACATGGAAAAGACCTCATTCATCACAAAGATAGGGACCTACGGCTACACCAAAATGCCATTCGGCCTGAAGAAGGTAGGAGCAGAATTCCAGCTGACTATGCATAAGGTGTTAAAAAACCAGCTCAGAAGGAACATAGAGGTCTACATGGATGACATAGTAATCGAATCCAGGACCTCTGAAGATTTCATTACCGACATCAGAGTGACTTTCTAGACCCTGAAGGCTGCCAACTTGAAGCTCAACCCGAAAAAATGCATCTTCGGAGTTTTAGCAAGTAAATTCCTAGGTTTCATGATCTCTGAAGGAGGCATTGATACCAATCCGGAGAAGATAAAAACACTGTTGGAGATGGAACCACCCAGAAACATCAATGAGGTCCAAAGTCTAGTAGGAAAGAAGGTAACACTAGGGTGCTTCATCAGCAACATGATGGATAAAGGAGAAAATTCTACGACATCATAAAGAAGCTAAAGGACTTTCAGTGCACCGAGGCCTGCCAAGCAACATTCATCAAGCTGAAAGAGTTCCTGGGACAGCCGCCTCAACTTGCCTCACCAAGGTCAGGAGAGGAAATCAGTCAGCTAACTGTTGTTGGTAGAAAGGTCAGGACAACAGTTACGTATTTATTATGTGAGTCGATTGCTCAAAGGTCTAGAAACTTGATATTTGGACCTCAAAAAATTCTTGTATCTCATTATTATAACCTCGAGGAAATTGAAGCCATATTTTGAAGCCTACCCGATAAGAGTATTAAAAAATCTAAAACTAAAATTGTTGGGATTTATGCCCAAAAAAGGCTATCATTTTCTGAGAAAAAGTGTAGAAGACTATAACATGCAATAAGGTTCAAATTGATTTAAATAGGTGATTTGTGTGTTTCGGACCCTCAGCATAGTAAAGTATGGATCACCGGAAGTTTAAATCATAAGGAATCAGTTCTTAGCCGATCAATGGAATTGGGAGTTCCATTGAACGAAGGTCATAACACATTAGTCTCCTTTAAGTAGGGTGACTTACCTTTAGTCATTGGGTAGTGCTCCAAACTATGTGTTAGCACATTTTGTATGTGTAGAATAGGACCATTCAGTGATTGTTCTCTAAAGGTACTATCAAAGAAGAGAGAACTAATATCACTGTTGCTACTACGTGTACAAACTATGTATTAGCACATTTTGTATGTGCAGAATAGGACCATTCAGTGGTTGTTCTCTAAAGGTACTATCAAAGAAGAGAGAACTAATATCACTGTTGCTACTGCGTGTACACGTCCCCATGAAATGAGTATGGGTTGGTGGTCTGGCGAAGCCAATTCCCTGTGCTTTGATATGCTATGGGTGAGATCTCATTATGGAGATCAATAACCTTGTATGTTAGGTACTTAGGGTTAGTTAGCTAAGATAGACTCATCCAATAGGGTCTCTATGCCGTTTCATTTATGAGATGGGTTAATTGCCCCCTTGTGTGTTGTTCTTAGTTGGATCACCAAACCCGAGGCCTCGATAGTACAATTATTATTGTACTAAATATTCTTCTAGTGAGTGTTCATTGTGATTCTATGGTAATAGAACTAGATACCTAAGGATGGTAGATGTTGTTAAGTAAGGTAATAGTACGCAAGACTTACGCTCAATAGTGCGTATTACATAGAAGGGCAAATGTGTCATTACACCTGTAGGTCAAAGACTAAGGGTTGAGATTTATCTCAATAAGCCTTCTATTTCTACAGCTATGTATTATGGAGTACATCATGTTCTTATGATGATAATAGAAGGTATTTAGAATGACTGAGTTAATTACTACTATGTAGTAAGGGTATTTTGGTCATTTTATAGAGCCATAAACATTGTGTCTTAAGATCCCTAATCTAGTCCTATTAAGCATAAATGATTTGATGTCATTCTTAAATAGGAGATTGGAGAAGGAATTAAGTTTATTCTAGATAGTGTTAATAATTCATTGAGGATTTAATTCATTCTTCAAATTAATTATTGGGCTTGGATAAAAATTAATTAGTTATTTTATTTAATCTTATAATTAATTTGGACTTACGTGCATAAGATTAATTATTGTTGGGCTTAAATAAAATAATGGAGTAGCTAGTTATTTTATTTAGTCGTATAATTAATTTGGACTTAGGTGAATAAGATTAATTATTGTTGGGTTTGAATAAAATAATGAAGTGGATATTTATTTTTATTAGTCCTATAATTAATTTGGACTTAGGTTCATGAGATTAATTATTTGATGGGCTAAGAATAAAAATAAATATTGGGCTTTAATTATAGGGCCAGAATAATTATATTGGGTCTATAATCCAATGAATAATTATTGGACCATTAATTTTTTTTTTTCGGGGGAGGGGGTATGCTGCAGGGCTCGAACCCAAGACCTTCCGCAGCGGATATCAAGATCAGATTATCACCACGAAAAGACAAAAGATGATGAACATTAAAAACATTGGAAATGCTGAACTCGTCCAGCAATTCAACTCGATAAGCATTGACTCGAAATTTCTCCAAGATTTGGCACGAGCCAACCTTCCGATCCTTAAGCTTATGATACTCACCAGTAGGATACCACTCCTTGGACAAAGTGACCCAACCAGATCACCTACCTCAAACTGGACATCTCTCCTAGACTGATCCGCATGCAACTTCTACTAAGCATAAGCTTTCTCCAAGTTCATTTTTATAGTTGCATGATTGGACTGTAGGTCAACCAGACGATCCTCCAAATTCCTTGGAGCCGAACTAAGATCAGGAATAGCAAGATCGAGTGGACCTCTCAAATTTCTCCCCAAAACAACCTGAAAAGGAGAAAATTTGGTGGACCTGTTCACAGAGCAATTAAATTCAAATTCAATCTTCGTAAGCATAGAATCCCAAGTCCCAAAAGACTTGACCTGTGCCCTCAACATGTTCCCTAAGGTGCGATTCACCACTTCTGTCTATCCATCCATCTGTGGGTGGTATGGACTACTAAACTTCAGAGTAGTCTCCATGCGCTTCCAAAGCTCTCACAAAAAATGGCTCTTGAACTTCGTATCCTGATCAGACAAGATAGTCCTTGGTAACCCAAATCTACGTACCACATCCCCAAAGTGCAAGTTGGCAATCTTGTTCGCATTCATGGAATTCTTGTAAGCAATGAAGATAGCCATCTTGCTAAATCTATCCACCACAACCATGATGCTGTCAAACCCCTTCTGAGTACACGGCAAACCCAAGATGAAATCCATTGACAAATCCGTCCATGGCTCATCCGGAATGGGTAAAGGTGTATATAGACCCTGATTAGTGCTCCCTCCTTTCGACACCTGACAAACTCGGCATCGCTTAACGAAATCTTGGGCACTCTTGTCAATACCCGACCAGTAAAATTTCTCCTTGATCAAGCCGGCTATCTTTTCATTGCCGAAGTGCCCTTGTAAGTGTAATTCCTAAACAATCGACAATCTCAAAGAAGTGTCAAGAATACATAAGCAGTTACCTCGGAAAAGGTAGCCATCATGGAGCACATAATCACTCTGTTCCTGCTACTGCACAACCTCTACAATAGGACCGAAGTCCGCATCATCCCGTAGCAACTCTCTCAATCCCTCAAAGCCCAAAGTGACAACCCACATCATGTTAAGCAACAATCGATGCCTACTCAACTCGTTAGCCACCTTTTTCAAGATGCCTGACTTATGCTTTAAGGTGAATGTGAACTCCTGAAGCGCTGATACCCACTTAGCATGCCTATCACTAAGTCAATGCTGCCCGTGAAGAAACATCAAAGCCTGGTGGTCAGAGTACAATAAAAATTCCCACTGTATCAAATAATGCCGCCAGTGTTGGAGAGCTCGAACTATAGCATAGAACTCGACATCATAAGTTTAGTGGTTCAACTTTGGCCCTCCAAGTTTTTCATCAAAATAGGCTACCAAATGACCCTCCTGACTCAAAACCGCTCCGATTCTGACTTTCGAAGCATCACAATCCACTTCGAATACCTTGTCAAAATTCGATAGAGCAAGCACTAGTGCGCTAGTCAATTTTTCCTTTATCACATCAAATGCCTCTTAAGCTGCCTCTGTCCACTCAAACACCTTAGCATTATAAAGGTCAGTCAGAGGTGCCATCAACACACTGAAATTCCTGATAAACCGACGATAGAAGCTTGCCAATCCATGAAAAGACCGAACCTCAGTTGCACCCTTTGGTACAGGCCAATCACGGATTGTAGCCCTCTTGCCGAAACCAAATACCCCAAGAATACAATATTGTCGACCATCCAACTACATTTCTTCCCGTTGGCAAACAAACTGTGATCTCCCATGGTAGCCAAAACTAATCGTAGCTGCTGCAAATGTTCTTCCTCCGCCTGACTATATACAAGTATATCATCAAAGTAAACTACCACAAAGTTGTTGAGGAAAGGCACAGTAGCTGATTCATGACCCTCATGAATATGCTGGGCGCATTCGAGAGACCAAAAAGCATGACCAGCCACTCGAAGAGCCTATCATATGTCTTGAAAGCCATCTTCCACTCATCTCCAGGTTTGATTCGGAGTTGGTGGTAGCCACTTTTCAAGTCTATCTTCGAAAAGATAGTCACCCCACTAAGCTGATCTAACATGTCATCGAGTTGTGGAATTGGAAACTGATACTTAATTATTATATGATTAATGGCACGGCTGTCCACTTACATTCTCCATGTGCCATCCTTCTTCAGTACCAATAAAGCAGGCACCGCACAAGGACTGATGCCCTCCCCGATAAACCCCCTATCAAGGAACTCCGTCACTTGTCGTTTCAGCTCCTCATGTTGTTGTGGGGACATTCAGTAATGCGCCTTGTTCGGAAAAATAGAACCCAGCATTAAATCTATCTGGTGCTGGATATTGTTCAACGGAGGCAACCCAGCCAGCTACTCATCCGGCAATAAGTTTGCAAATTCAGCCAACAACTCTTGCACTTGTTCTGGAATCTCCAACACGGCCTCACTACTGTCTGATGTCAACAAGTTAGTCGCAACTAAAGCAATGCAAAGCTCGGACCTAGTAACCTCTTCTACAAAGTCCTTCCGTGGTAGGCAAATAAACGTCTTCCTACTATCAACCATTCCCTCTCGCATGGGCCGAAGTACCACTTTCTTTAGCCCTTGATTGATAGTATAACAAAGTGTGAACCCATCATAGTTCACATGATTGTCATATTACCATGGCCTGCCGAGTAGTAAATGAGACGCATCCATCGGGACGACATCACAGAAGATAGTGCTAGAATACTAAGGCCCAAACGAGAACACCACCTTGCACCGCTCGGAAGCCCTGACCTCGGTATCATTATTTAGCCACCCCAATCGATAAGGCATTGGATGAGGTTCCATCTTCAACTGAAGCTTCTGTACTGCTACTTGTGAGATTACACTCTCACAGCTCCCTATATCAATTATCACACGACATACCTTCCCTTTTATTGTGCACCGGGTTGTGAAGATGTTTCTCCATTTCCAATCTTCATCAGCTTTGGGTGTTAAACAAATGCTTCGCAAAACCAAACTATCTCCTTAGATATCCTCAGGTGCAACATAACACGTATCCTCCTCTTCATACACATCATCACCCATACACTCTTTAGATTCATCTTCGGTGCGTTCCTGAATCAGTAATTGCGACCTTAGCCTTGGACACTAATTCGCATAGTGCCCTAGCTGCTGACATCTATGGCACTTCACATTAGTTTTATTATTGGTGGTAGACTTATTCGGAGCATTACCTGACCCTTAGCCGAGCTGTGCACTACCTTGCCCGAACTGATTTTGGGCGGAAGAACTACCCACACGTGTCGATGAAGAGCTACTTGCTGGAGAAACAAGGGGAGGAGGGAAGCCTCTTCCAAAGCCAACACTTCTGCCGCTAGCCCTCGCTAGACTCTTCTCCACGACTTGTTCCTTTGTTTGCAAGTCCGTGATAGTGGTAAAGGTATGGACCTGTAAAGCATCCTGAATAGCAGGCAGTAACCCATGGAGATAACGTGCCACTAGTTGTTCTTGAGTTTCAAGCAATTGGTTTCTCGCCACCATCCGATAAAACTCTAGTGTGTATTCTTCGATGCTCTGAGAACCTCGTATCAAGCTTTGTAGATTCTGGAACATAGTCTCCCGATAATTGAAAGCCAGAAATTCCTTGCCCATCTCTCTCTTGAACTCTCCCCAATCGTCCAAGACTGGAAGTCCATACAGGTATCTCTGATATCTGAAAGATTGCCATCACACGGCAACCCAATCCTTGAACCTCATCGCCACCAATGATACTTTCTTCTCCTCCTGAACCTCCCTCAACGAAAAAGTTCATCCACTGGGCTCATCCAATCTAAGAACTCTTCTGGTGCTAACCCTTCTGAAAATTCTTGGACCTCCATCTTAAACCATAGATCCCAACGAGCAACGACGGGTTCACGTTCATTGTCACTAGGCAGTTGGTAGCCAGCCCTCATTCCCCTCGGATGAACCCTAGGTTGCTCATGCGGTGGCAGCCCAAAATAGTCCTCAACATCGTCGGCCATCCCATAATGCAATCCAACAAGTTTAGGCTGTTCTGGTTATCGGTCTAACGCTAGTCGTTGCACCATCTGTGTTAAATCTTGTATCTGTCGATCACAGCTCTCCCTCTCTAGCTGCATCTCCCTTCTCAACTCTTCCCTGTCGCGCCTAGACTCTTCTCGATCTTGTTGTATGGCTTCGGTTAATGCAGCAAGGATCTGTTCTAGATTACTTCCTGCTATGGTGGATCTAAGCTCTGATACCAATAGACACAGACGAAAGCAAACTGGCACGACTTGACGAGATTCGGATCTCTGAAGTTTCGGAGATTCAACAAAAACCTGAGGGTTCGTTCTTGCTCAGAAACTTGCAAAACAAGAAATGGAAAAAAAAAACTGATTCAAAATTCCTTCTAATCAAACTTCAATGCAAATAGTTAGAAGCCAAAAATTAAATCAAGCGAAGAACAATTTTTGAAGTAGTCGAAAATCGGCTAAGTCGAAAACTGGCAACTATTCCATTCAAAAAAAAAAAAACTTCTTGAAAAACAATCAGCAAACAATTCTTAAAGCCAAAAAACAAACCCTAACCTAATCGGAATCGAATAGTAAAGAAATTGCTAAAATACCCCTAGAAAACAGTAAATTAGGAAACTGTCACTTAAAAACTGAAAAATTATGACAATGCCCCTGATCACAGCATAGCGATGACTTTCGTTCCCGATCCAAGCTTGTACCAGTTGCCTCGAAAATCATGCCCGACATCATTTTGGTACTTCAAGCAGCTCACGTCCTCTTCTTCAAACGTTCTGAACGTCGTGGAGTTGATGGTGGAACCGAAACTTGCTGAACCGAAACATGCCCCACATCCGACCCACCTTGAGCTGAATCAGCTTGATCTGAAACTAGCTCTACGTCAGGTATCAATCCATCAACACATCAATACGTTTTGATATCTGGGGCATTTACATCCTTGGACCCTTCTCGAAAGGAGTGAGGGGATTTCAGTTCCTGATCGTGGCTGTGGAGTACTTCACCAGATGCTTTGAAGCAGAACCAACGGCAACCATCTCATCGCCAAAAGTACAGTCTTTTGTCCAGAGAAACATTGTACGCAGGTTCGGGATTCCCCGAGCTATAATTTTAGACAACGGAAGGCAATTCATTGGCTAATTGTTCAAAACATTCTGCAAGAATTTGAACATTGAACAGAGGTTGACGTCTGTAGCTCATCCCCAAGCTAATGATCTAGATGAGGTCACAAATAGAACCATTCTGGAAGGACTCATAAAGAGGCTCACCGAGCTCGAGAAAGAAGGTCACAAACTTGCTTGGCCAAATCAGATTCCAAGCATTCTATCGGCATATAGAACAACACCTAGAAAAGCTATTAGGGAAACATCATTCAACTTGTGCTTTGGAGTAGAGGTAATGATGTCGATCGAGGTTGGCATGAAATCACTAAGACTGACCAAATATAATTCAGTCTTAAGCAAGGGGGAGAGAAGGGCAGACCTCGACCTCCTTGAAGAAGCCAGGAACAAAGTAATGGAAGCTGATAGGACCTACAAAAGGCAAGTGACAAATTCTTTTAAGAAAAGAGTGAAAACAAGGCATTTCACAGTTGGAGAAATAATTCTAAAAAGGTCAGACATTGGAAAACAAGGTTAACTGACTAAGCTGCAAGAAAGCTGGGAAGGACCTTATATAGTCCAAGAGGTTCACAAAGGAGGGAACTATAAGCTCACTTATCGTGAAGGAAGACAACCCTTGAAATCCTAGAACATTTGCCACTTCAAGAAGTTCTTTGCCTAAAGCTAACTATGACATTGCAGACCTCGAGAAGCTAATTAAATAGACCTTGCCGACCATCATGGCAACCCTATCAATTTTAGTTTGAGCAAGACATGAATGAAAGATAAGTTATTCCTTCTTTAAAAGCTTATCAGGTCTTCATTCTGTGTTATTTGCCTCAAGTTCAAAGAGCCAAAAAAGTAAAGACTAAATACTTAACAAAGGTAAATGCAAGACATTGAAGGAAAAAACAAAGCCGTTATAGAAATCAGAGGCCACAAATAGACCTCTAAAAATATTCTAGTGCATTGCAAAAAATATAAAGAGTGGGGTATTCAAGGTCCTAATTCTATTATATGTCATCGCCATTTTTGCCTCTCAACTGCCACCGGACAATTGGAGCATTGTATTCGTCAGCCTTGTCCTCAGTAAAGTCGATTGGCTCAGAGCTGCCTGGAGGAACCCCCTCTTTAACAGTAGTCCCTATCCCAGCAACATTAGAAGGGCCTGCAAAGCAGAAGAAAATGTGGTCACATAAAAAAATTACATCAAATATAGACAAGTGACCTAGAAAAGGTCAAGTACCTCCTCCAAAATAGGTATGCCTGAGGCGAGCAAAAATTTATCGAAACATATCCACACTGCAAAACATGGGAATACCTTCAAGGGATATCATGGCCTGGGCAATGACATCCAGGACCTCTCCTTCTACGACCCTGACCTCCGTAACTGCCTCCACAAGCTCCTTTCCATTCCTTAAGGGGACCTCATAAGCTTGCCTAACCCGGGCCAGGACCTCAGCTGTAACAACCTCCTCTAGAGAAGTGATGGAGATCAAGGAGCATACATGGCATGGGGTAATTCATGGAAGCTACCAAATGAGGAGATGAGAAGATTCAAG
>JAOXNR010012466.1:0-30422 GCA_028571225.1 Parsonsia alboflavescens
CAATCACTGAATGGTCCTGTTCTACACATACAAAATGTGCTAACACATAGTCCGGGAGCACTACCCAATGACTAAATATTCTTTAAATTCTTCAATCAATGTTAGCGATCATTCTCTTACCTATGAAGGACATAAATATTCAAGGTCGAATACTTTTGAGCTGTGGGGGAATGATGGAGATCAAGGAGCATACATGGCATGGGATAATTAATGGAAGATCTGATATGAAGATTCTTATGGAATAAAAGAGTTTACATACAAGAGCTTGTATTTCAAATACAAGGTCGGAAGATCAAGAATGAAGAAAGACTTGGAGATTGAAGATGATATTAATAATGATTGGGAGTTTTTGTACAAAGATCAATATTTCAAGCAAAAGAATGGAAGTTTGAGGATGAATGTAGCAAGGTTGGTATTGAAGCTAGACTTGAAGAACAGTTTGAAACAACTTGAAGTTCTTGGCAAGATTGAAAAAGTTATGCTAGAAGATGATTAGCAAGTTGAAGAACCTTGTAATCTATTCAAGTATGAAGACTTATATAGGGGATTAGAAGACATTGCAAGGTTGGAAATTGAATCAACAAGGCTGAAACTTTCAGCAAATGTGTTGAGACTTTGCAAGACTTTACAACATTGTTTGAAGCACAACCATCAATGGAGGTTGAAGCAAGGAAAGAGCTCAACATGTGAAAGTTAGAAGACATCAAGGAGGAGTGTTTAATGAAGAAATCAAGCCATTTGAAGCCTTGGAAGTATGGCTGTAGGAGCTGGACAGTTGGTGAAAACTGCCAGAATTTTTGCATTTTTGGTCCCTTGTTTTATAGCCTTAGTATCTTGACTTTAGTTGGACTTTTCCATTTATTGTTAGGTGCTATCTTTATGTTCTAAGCTAGCTTAATTGGCCTAATTAATTCCCTAGCTTAAGAGCCTATAAATAGTCCATCATTTGTATTGTATTAGAACAATTAACTTGACAAACACTTTTCAGAAATTTGAATGAATTCCAAATGGATTCAAATGGGTTAGTTGACCGAAAGTTGCTTGGGCTCTTCTAGGGTGCTTAGTAAAACTTTAGGGTTTATCGATGCTAGGCTAGGGTAATTGATTCGGGTTGAAGAAATCCAAACTAATAGATCATATTGGAAGACAATCATGGTCATTAGTCACTAGCTTAAATCTCTTGTTGAAGTCTTGGGCAAAATTTCAGATTATGAGTGACCTTGGGTTTGGATAGATTGATGTTGAAATTTCAATTATAATTCAAGGAATCACATCATATCATTTGACCATATACTATTGCCCTAGGGCCATCGTATATATAAACTGACTACATATGACGGCTCTAGGGCCATCGCATACTTTTTTTTTTTTTTTTTGCGGTCCATTTGAGAGTGATTTTTTGCAGTTGTATATAGTAATTTTTAGCCGTCGTATAAAGGGTTTTTTCATTTTTAGTCCATTTTAGATATTTCTTTTTGTTTTAATATGCTATTTAAAACTGCTAACCTCGTGGATTCAATTGAAATAGTGTAAATCCTCTCCAAATTTAATCGAATAAGTAAGGTTAATTTGCATATTTCACAATGGCATATAAAAGCAAACCCTTTACAAAATTTAAAAAGTACATAAAACAAAGGAGAGAGAAATTCTTCCATGCTATGGGTGAAAAATAAGAGAGGAAGACAGTGTTTACCTTGTTACAATAAGATTTGTATTCTGAAAAACCAATTTTCAACTTGTTTCAATGTCCTACAAAAAAGCACAAAGGCAAGAGATATTTCAATACAATTGTCTTCAAAGAACTACTTGAGCAAAACCAACTTTGGACTCATTAAAGTTTAATGCAAACTTTGGCATATAAACAAAAGCAAACTTAGTCATGAACTTAGGCTTTAAAAACAAGATGGGAAAACAAAAACCAAGAAAATGCAAATTTGGCATAAAAACAAAAACAAACTTAGGCATTAAAAGGAAGATGCAATTAAAAACATATTATAATTTATCCAACAGGAGTACAGGGAAACTGTTAACCTGCTTCAGCACAAGACCTCTTATATAATTAAAACAAATAAGCCCACAAATAATTTCTATGCTAATTACTTTTCAATTTGCATTAAAGATAATATTTTGAAGATAGCATCATTTAATTCTCCCACAAAATATTGTACACTAACTTTGTGGTTGAATATGCAGTTACAGATCCTCAAACATGCAAGTTTAATTTTCTCTAGAAATATTCATATAATTACTAGTTATGTGAATACTAGAGAGGATGAGCTAGCAAGGTTTTCTGTTTTCTTATTTATCTAGTGCATATATATATATATATATTTATATATATATATATATATATATTTATATATTTATATATATAGATGTTAAAGAAATTATTTCAAATTATGTCCCTTTTTATTCTTTTTTTCCGGGAGAAGGGGAAAATTGATCATTATCGATCAAACACCTTAATCCACCTCGTGTGACCATCTTAGATGGCTTGTATATATGCTAATTAAATTCTGAAGTGATTTCTTTTCATATATATATATATATATAGATATAAGAAGGGACTTTTTACTCTTCTAACCCAGACTGTATAAATTAATCCTTCACAAGATCAAAAACCTTAGTTCATAAATAAGAATTTTATCAATATTAATGTTGCTAAACTAATGAGGAACAAAAGTTCATTAGAAGCATATATAGAACATTGAATCAATTTAAACATATGCGGAAACCAGCAAATAAAACCTCTATATAGATGAAGATTATCATCATACATTCATACCTTTAACACTAGTGAGAATTGCAGTCTTCAAGCCAAAGATTTTTAACTTTTCTAAAACTAGTACTCCAAATTAATGCATGGAAATTAGACTCAAGTACATGCAAAAACTATGGTATCCAAAACTGAAAATAAGAAAATTCAAAGCTTGATTTCTGAAAGGAAACTATATATCTTTGAAATGTAATTATTGGATCAACATGGACAAAATAATGTACTGTAATCTATCAACAAAATGATCCTAAAAAGAAAAAGCAACTTTCTTTATCAATTAAAAACAAAAACAGAAAAGGCAAAGTTAGTCATGAACTTAGGCATCAAATCTAAGTTATCAATTAAAAACAGAAACATAGAAAAACATTAGCATCACATAGACCAAGTTACTACTGCATTTTAAAATAGACACATAGAAAGCCAAATTTAGGCATGAACTTTGGTATCAAATTGAATAGACAGTAAGAAACTTTGATATCACAGAAACCAAGTTTTTGACATAGAAAGCGAAAATTTGGCATCAACTTTAAACAGAGAACAAAAAACCATCACAAAAACCCATTTTCTGATTCAATTTTAAAAAAAAACATATGAAAGCCAAACCTTGGCATCATAGAAACCAATTTTTTGCTTCAATTTAAAACAAAACAAATGAAAGCCAAACTTTGAAATTGGGGAAACCAAGTTTCTGCTTCAATTTAAAACATAAACATTGAAAAACATCAAGTTTAAACATAGAATTCACAACCTTTGCAACACAAAAACACAACAAAACACTGGCATCAACTTCCCCTTGAAAGAAGCATAGAAAGTAAAACTTTGACAACAACCACGAACTCCAAATTCATTATATCACCTACATCATTCAACCGTCACAACAATAACAAACTTCTAATTCATTTTATCACCTAAATCATTCCACCATGACAACATGCCATCGTAGCATTCAATGAAGACGAAAAGAAAAAAGACCAACTTTTGCATAGCCAAAAACTGACACCAAACTTTTCACCATTTGCATTAATCCTAATAAATAGCATACTTGAAACTACCTAAGGCATGAAGTGGCTCCAACACTGTATGTCTTCACTATGGGGGGTATTCAAGCCGTTGATGCAACTTCAAGTGATGTACTATTTGCAGCACTTGATAGTAAAACTGGTGATATAGGTAGAAAGGCTGCAGCACTTGGACCCATTTGTGATAGAAAAGTCCATCATTTCTGTTACAACCTGTCTTTTCACCTCTTCATGCATCTTGTTCTCCATTTGAGCCTTAAATACCTCTCTCTCTCTCTCTCTCTCATTCTTCCCAGAAATGTATTCTTTCACTCTCCATATTCTCCTCCAACTGAACCAACAACTATGACACTTCTCTTTCTAATTATTTGGCTTGGGATTCCTTTAGTTTGGACTTTGAAGGTCCCTTACCCATGGACTTCATACAAACCTTTTTGTCTTACCCATTGTATTGGCAAATATCTCATCTTTAACAGCATCTGCACACTTACTCTTGGGCAACTCCAAGTAGTCTCTCCATTTGAGCTTGCAAAAGATTAACCATAAGTTAAATCAAGAGAATTGAAATCAAATTTATGTTTGAAAATGTGAAATTAATGTCACCATTCATTGAAATCAAAAGAAATTGAACTCTATTTTACAATTACATCTTCAGTACCCTCATCAAGGGTAGAATTTCTTCATTTTCTTGTTGCCACAAACACATCAAACTATGTGTCACCTTTTCCCTTGGAGGATAACTGTAAATTTAAAGTAAAAAATAGCACGTTATCTCTTGATCTTTAAAATCCAAGAAAGATAAAAAGAATACAAAAGAAAAAAAAACCAAAGAAAGCTATTAAGTTTATAAAGTTACTACCTGCTCACGGATTACAGAAAAAGGAACCTTCCCTATTATGTGGGGAAACTGTTGGTGCACACGATTCAGGGAATTTTGGGAGGCCGATGACTATATAAGTTTGATAAATGAATTAGTTTATTATGATAATCTTTCAGGCATTCAATAAAAAGCAAGGTACCAAAATCATCACAAAATACGTAATCGTAACTTTACCTTCATTTCATCAAGTTTTTAGTACTTGCTAATAATTTCCCATCGCTGCGGATCCGAAGTATAGCTACTCAAGCGTACTTTTAAAATCCTTCCAACTTGAATTGATAATTTGGAACACAACCCTCTTGGCATCCTCATTGTCCGGCATTGTGGTGTTTACCTATAAGGTCATAATGTAAAATGTTGGCTGAATTTATAAGCATTACCAACTCACAAAGTAAGAGAACTGGAAAGTCAACCAGTACTCCTTAAGAAGGGAGATTCATAAAGATTATTATATAGCTAAATAAAGAAAGAGGATCTTTAATCAAAGTGTATATACATAGGACGATTGAGAATTGAATATGCAATTCTTGAATTTGGTAAGGGATGTGATAGTTCAATTCACTAGATCTTTTCAAATCAGCCTGATTACAAATCATTTTTAATTCACTAGTAATTGGAAGAGACACTTCAAATTTTTTTTTTTAAAAAAAATTTGACAGAGTTCCTCTTGTAAATAGAACATTTTCCACGCTCCATGGCCACATCCAACACCCTTTCCAACAAAATCCCACAAAATAACAATTATGATTCCTACATCCAATACTAACAATTAGATGCTTATCTTCACAACCTAAAGGTACAGAAGTATAGAGAATAGAATACAAACAGAGAATATGCCTGCCTTAAGAATTGGAAGATTCTCCAAGAATCGGAAGAATATGCATATCTTAATTAATCCAATAGAAACATGAAAAAAGTAAAATAAGATGTCATGAATTTGAGATAATTAATGTTTGTTAGGAGGGATCGACAAGATACTATAGAATGAGATAAATGGAGGCTAAGGTTTACAGCTTTATTTATTTATTTATTTTAGAAAAGGGACCACAATACATATTAAATTATATGAAATTATCTAATGATGTCATGTAGCTTTTGTGACACCCCTCACACTGTGTTTGAAGTTTTAGAACCATCAATATGAGTGTGAAATATCAATAGTAATTCCTCAAGAAGTTGTCTAGTTATCTACCACCTCTCTAGGTTGTCTAACTTATCCTCAAGAATAAATGTCTAAAGAACCTTCTAGAGCTAAGGTAAAATTCAGGAAGTCACATTGTGCTTGTTAATTCCTTATTCTACAAATCACCACAATCATATTGGGTGACATTAGTCACAAAATATGTATTTCTATAACTTTACTACTTCCACGGAAAATTTAAAAACTCGATTTGTCACCTCTATTTAAAACTTCAATTCCCTTAGTTCTTAACCAGAGGCAAAAAAGATATACTGCTACAACTTCACCAAAAGACCCCTATCCATGAATAGTTGTGAAGTAGTGTATAGCCTTTTGGACGTTAGTGCAACTAAAACACAAGTTTATAGATAATTCTGAAAGAAATTTAATAATTTGAAGCATTGAGAGTATTGCTAGTTACCTAGAGTATCGAAATTATTGCTAGTTACCTATAGTATCGAAATTATCCAATATCCTATTTCACAGTTTACCATAAGCTTGAAAAGAAACCCTAGAATTGACACAAAACTTTACCGAAATCTGGATTATTTTAGCTTTTGAAAAGAAACCCAAAAAACCCAAATCTAGAACATTTCAACTTTTGAGAAGAAACCCAAGAATTGACACAAAAGTGAACCAAGAGAATTGAAACAAATTCCCAAGAATCTAATCAAATCAAGATCAATTGAAAATTATCCACTAACCTCAATTGTAGTATTGTCCTCTTGAAAATTCGGATAGAAGCCTCCACCCCTAGTAATGAGTGAATACCTAGAGGCTTGTGGGTTGGGAAAAATAGCAGCTTTCAGAGGGCAGATAGTCATGGTAGCTCATCAATGCTTTCGTTACGGTAGTTATCAATTTGTCACATTGATGGATTTGATTAGATGAGATCGTCATGGTAGCTTAGTGCCATTGGGCACTCAAAATTTGGGTTGGGATTTAGATTTCAGAGACTGGAGATTAGCTATGGAGGGCAAGGGTTTCTGGTTTCTATGGTTCAACTTTTGTATGAAAATTGTCGATTTCCCTTAGCTTCAAAGTTGTCTAAAAAACACTTGGGTTTCGATAAGTCTAAAGTTGTCTAAACATTTTTCTTTTTTCTTAATTTTTATTTTTTTTGCTAGAATTCTCTTAATCATTTTTCAATCAACACATTGAGATATATATCTCCAATTAGTTTAAAAATCTTTCTTGTCTTAATTTTGTCAAAAGATTTCATTTTATATTATATTCTTAATAAAATAATTAATAATTCTAATGAGATTTTTCGAGCAAAAAACCTATAAATAATATGAATATAATAACTAATTAAGTTTGCTTTTAAAAGTAAATGAAAATTACATTATATTCCCAGTTCTTTTGCTGGGGGTGATTATCCTAGTCCACATGAGTATAGGAGTGAATTACTTTTAATAATTTATGTATTAAAATTATTCCTTTTACAATAATTAATTAAGTAACTAAATTATTAGTATTGTATGCTAAACCTCTAAAATTATTCATTGTATCCCTAAGATCCTTAATAGGATAATTAACAATTCCCTTTGCCAAATACCTTATATAGAATAAAGTGGCCTTATTAATACTTCTAAACCTCTAAACCTTGTTTAATGTATAATTTGTATCCTTTAATGGAAAATGAAAATGTCCTATGGACTTATCATGGTATGCAAATGTCATTTGTATCATTATGTGAGGGCTCAAGCCCTACAAGTCTACAATGGTTGTGGACTTGTAGGAGTTGTAAGATGGAGAATTTTAATTTTAAAAAAATTCCACTCATGCAATTTAAAGTATTTACTTTCTCCACAATAAAATTAATAAAACTTTAAAAAATTATGGTGACTATAAATATTACAGTATATTATATATAGACTTCTAGCAATTTAGAGAATAATACTCTAATCCATCTTTATAAAGATTTAGACTCATTAATTAGGTTTCATTATATATATAGATATATATATATATATATTTGAAAACATTAATATGGAAAATAAAAATATTAATATAACAAATAAATTATTTTAAAAATTTCACATGATATTATGTCTATAATAGTGTAATAATAAGTGAATGTTTTGAATATAGTAATTTAATTACTGATTAATAATAATAATAATTATTATTATTATTATTATTATTACATATTTGCCCCTTTTATTTCACTTTTCCATCCCCAATTTCTAACCCCTTCTCTTTTGCATACAATTTTAGTTTTGTGGCATCCAAAAACCAAGACTTCCCTCTCAGGCAGGGGTCTTTTGTGGAGACAGGACCAAATTTACCGTACAAACCTGATATTCTAGATTTACTCAAAACTCTCAAACTTTCTCAAATTCTTTACTCAAACTCTTGGACACCCAAACTCTCAATGGGCATTAAAGTTGTCTAAAGGTCTTCTTCTTTGACACCCTATTTCCTACCGTAGCGATCCCACTATTTTCGTTTCCCTTTTAGACTAACCGGCGAAGCTGTAACGGTATTGGAAAGCTTCACCGTGGAAGCAATTCGGTCTACAAAATTTGGTCTCACATTAGGAGCTAGCCGTGGACAAGTTCAGCTTCTAGAAGGCTACAACCAAAAAATCCATATTTTAGACTCCCTTTGGACAGGAAGATCAGTCTCCCATTTGAAGCTTGCCCTTGGAGTGTTGCTGCACTATCATCTTCACGTGAATTAGGGCTCCAAAGGTAAGAATTTGGACTACATTACATTTTCAGCTTCCCTTTTTTCCTGTGCGGTTTTGTTTTTTATTTTCTCTATTTAGATACTGGAGCTCGTTTTGTGTTTATGTTCAGGCTTATCACCCCATTTGATTCTCAAATTCATCAATTATTTTGATTGAATTTCTTTTTTGAAAGCACTGTTGTTAGTATTATTGAGAAAACTTTTTTTCCTCTGAAGGAAAAAAGTTCGGGTTGCTACCATATATATATGGCCGATAGATATTGTGTTCTTCTAAAAGTAAAAAGTTGCAGTTGGTACCAATTATACTAAGTACTGGGATTTCTCATCATGTGAACTGTTGGCTTAAAAAGCACAATCAAATTTCCCAATTGGTACTCTTCCACTCAGTATAGAGAAAAGAAAAATTGGTTCTTACTATTT
The DNA here is from genome assembly GCA_028571225.1 of Parsonsia alboflavescens. Taxonomy (NCBI): domain Eukaryota; kingdom Viridiplantae; phylum Streptophyta; class Magnoliopsida; order Gentianales; family Apocynaceae; genus Parsonsia; species Parsonsia alboflavescens. The sequence goes on from JAOXNR010012466.1 coordinate 8,970, forward strand.
CTAACCTATTTTATCATGGGTTGATCAATATATCAAGTGCACTATTAATTATGTGATTTAAATTTGGATTTTTGACATTGTTTCAATGACAAATTCACAGTAAAAAGAAAAACATTACCACACAAATTAATTTGTGCCATTAAATTGACAAATATGGTAGGGTAGTCTAGTACTAGTAGTTAGATGTATAACCTGAGAGAGGTCAAAGATATTGAATCCTTTTATAGCTAAATATAATTATGGATCTAGAAAAAATTATAGATTTTGCAGATAATGTGGTTGGCCCTATGGATATCTTGTCCAAACCATGAGGTTGGAGTTCCTACTTTTTCAATGAGGTTTACTATTGAAACAAAAATTGGAAAAGCATAAAAATAGAGTGATTCCATTAATCAAAAAATTTGAGTGGTGAAAGTGAGTTTCTAAAGTAAATTTTGAATGATCTAACTTGGAGAATAAGCAGCTCATGTGTATTTTTATGAACTTGGCAATAAACAAGAGTTCTACTTACACTTCGACAATTGTCTTTACTTCTGAGTGAAGCCAGAATCTAATAATGCATTGATAGTTCTGAAGTCATCCCATTTTGGATTTTTGATTAAATATATAAGGTTCATTACAAATGCAAACGTCCTCCAACTGCAATGCATGATAGGATTGCTCTAGGGAAATACACAGTTGAAATCATTTAAATTTTCTTTCCATCATTTTACAATTCATATTTCCTTTCCTATTTTCTGGTTACTTCATTCTCAACTCTGTTCAAATATAATTTGGACTTTTTGGTTGTAACTGGAATGAGCAAATCTAATATACTAAATGCCATTTGTCTATGAGATAATGATTGTTGTGAAGGTAAATTTCTTCTTAAATGAGGGATAACATGAAGGATCATAATGTATATATTAAAGAAAGCATCATCTTAAATTCGTTGGGTGCACATGGTGTTAGTTTATTTCCTTTTTTAAATTTTCTGCACTCCCTATATGTCATATGTTTTGAATATCGGTTAGTAATCTTGCTAATGTTTTTGTTGGCTTTTTCATGGTACAGTGAAGATGCCAGTTACACGAATTGGAAGGCGAACCCTCAACCCCCATGGCAAAACCGAACCTAATCCTAAAATAGCTCGTGGAAAATCCTCCCTATCACAATCGTCTATCGTTCCACAATCTACTGATGGAATGTTGGGGTCTAAAATGTACGACACATGCATTGAGTAAGTTTGAATTAAACTTGACAAGTTCAATTATTTGATTTCTTTATATTTTCTTAAACAAAGGCCTTATACATGCTTTGACATTTAGCGTTTTATGGGAGATGCTCCTAGAAGAGAAGAAGAAAGCATGTTGTTGTTTGGACTCATTGTGGTTCCACATATATCCCAGCAAGGATAAGGAGTGAGTGTTGGAGTGGATAGCCTTCAAGGAGGATCTTCTTAGCAAACACTATATATTGGTTCCAGAAGTATTATGTTGAATTAATAAAACTTTAGCTTTTTTATATCTATCAAGAATTGAGCACTATTCTTTTCTAATCTATTTCTCACATTTAAATTGCAGGAGTCATTGGAGTTTGTTTATCTTTTTTGGCTTCAATTATAATGACAATAGAGTGGAGAAATGCATTATCCTACTAGACTCGTTCCATACAGCAAATAATAACTATTTAGAGCAATTATCTAGGCTGCATTAATTTTTTAGCAGATTCAAACTTATTCCAGTAACTGCTGCAATTATATAATTTTCAATCTTTGCACGTACTATATCGAAAACCATGTCTCTAACATTATTTTTTGGCGTTATATTTTCGAGTTTCACATTTATGTCTTCTAGGTTTAATGGGTAGAATCACTTTTCTAATTCCCAAGGTAAACACCCAAAATTGCATCGCAAAAGATACACTCTTAAAATGTTTCTTCCTTTCACGCCTCTTTACTTCCTTGCTTCATCTTGTACTCTTAGTTCCCTAACAAGTTGGAGGTGAGGAATGTGTTAAATGCTCTTATTCTCCTACCTCTTTGGCCAGAATGCTCCAGATCACTTTACATCGGAGGATTTCCCATATTTCTTAAGGATAGCTCTTGCTTTCACTGGTTAGGGTTTTTTTTTTGACAAGAGGTACGAGGAAGTTATTCAAATAAGATGAAATATGCTGGTCATTGATTTACTTGCTTTAGTTTAGCTTAGAAATGATTGTGTAGATTTGGATGCTATGTGGTGTGACAGAGATGGAACTGAACTAAATTAGAGAAATAGGGCCTTACTTTAAGCATGTGATAATATGTAGATGTTAAAGACTGTTGATAGGCAATTTGCAACAATGACTATTCTACATGGAATGTTTTGAGTCTTTCATCATTGTAGTTTTTGACATACTAAAGTTGTAGTAGAAAATTACTATGCTTCATTTGTGTTAATTGAATATTTCTCAGTTTAGTGTACCACCTTTAATTATACAAATGAAAGGCACAGTATCTTTAGTGTAAATATTGCATGGTCATTATAAGTAATTCTTTAGGAAAGCTTTTCAAATGTAAAGTTAATCACTATACACTTGCAAGCAGTAGTTCTTCCACAACTCATTTTTAAAGAAGGCCTCAACAATGTGGTTGTGACACTTGAGCTAATCCCATAAATCACACTACGCATTAGGTTGAGGTGAGAGAGATGCTCAAGTGCATTTCCATATTGACTAGGGACTATTATGCATGCAATGCAACATTTCACATTTCAGGGACATTATGTAAACTGCCATGTTAACCAGGGATGAGTCCTTAACCACTTATCAGTTACAATATTAAAATTAGGACAGTGCATCTAGTATTCCAGTTAATGAATTTGCCATGCTATTAACTTAATCTGCAATCATAATATAGAACACTAGGAATTACACCCTCAATCTACAGTCATAATTAATGGAAGTGAAGAAAATCCTGTACAACAAATATTTGAATGCTATGATCTAAAAAACATGGAAGTCCAGTTCAATACTAGGTTCCATAGACTCAAATCCTTCCCGTCAACCTTAGCATCACCCTACATCCACGTGGAAAGAAAATCCAGAAGTCTAGCAGGTAATGGTATAGTTAATAATCAAGTTACCAAAACCAAAATTCACAAGAAAAGCATGTATTATTATTGATCAACTTCTCTGCAATTATTTCATATATATATATATGTATATATATATTAACCGATAATATATATATATATATATTTATATATATATATATATATTAACCGATAATTAACACTTTTGTTGTAATATCATTTGCAGATGACGCCAAATTGGTTTACCCTTCATACATTTATTGCATTTCGAGGTTTCCTTACTGTGCCTCAAGATAAAGACAAAGAGGAAGACAACGATGCCAGTGAAGACACCTTGCAGCTTGGAATTGAAATACTTGATTCCTTCAAGCCTGAGCTAAGTCCTAAAGGGGTTTTAGAAACTTTAGACAACACTCCATTTTCTGGACTGAATAATACGAAACTCGTGAGTTATCTAGGATCTTCAAATGAGCCTTCGTTTATTATTATTATTTGCAGCTATTGTTTATTCATAACTAACCTTTTTTTTTCTCATTATTCGCAGGCACTCACAGATTCGAAATCAAATCCTTCTTCCTCTACTTCTTTTCATTCAGTCCAATTTGAGGATCCAACGTCAGGCTTTGGGAAATGTCCACCCATTACATGATCACTGACCATGATGGAGGCTATAACTGAGGCTGCACGTGCTTCCAATGACCAGATAGTTGTTGAGGCAATCACACCTATTAAGCAAGTTGTTATGAGCCAGAAATGTAGCAGGACAATTTCTTCTGTTGGCCCCAACAAGGTCATCCCTCCACATGATGTAAAGGCTGCTCCCTCGGCATTAGTTGTGACAATGTTTTTAGCTCTATGAATCATGCAATTAAAATGTGTTCTTATTTCAATATTACATGTTACCACATTTGTCTTACCTAGTCATTGCTTAGTAATTTACCTAAGTAAACATGAGACATGGAAAGATACCTTTGAAAGAATAATGGTCATGATATAGTCTTAGTTGAGAAGGAATTATTGTAAGAGAAGTGATTATTTCATCTTTAATGAAAGAACATAGCTAGGACTTCAAATAGAAATTTTTAAACCACGAATATATAAGTTTTAAATAGTGCAAGAAAATTATATTCATATATGGAGATTGAATACAAATTCAAATATTTTCATGAATATAAAAGATGGATAAAGTTAAGTTGTTAATGAGTATATATTCGTATACACCTAGGGGAAGATTAAGGGATTTTTAGAAAGAAAGCATTATCAATATAGATGACAGATTTGAGGATTTAAAACATAGTAAACAATTTAATTTTTCTATAAGTTGGGAGTCTACTTTAAGGAGAGATAATAGATTCTATCTAGTAGTGTATAAATACACTAATTCTATTTAATATATATTTACTTTGTACTTTTCCTATATATAATAGAATAAGGAATTACCAATTAGGATTTTAATAAAGAATTTTCCTCCTTTTTTGATCACATGTTTGGGGTTTCTGTAAACATGTAAGAACTTATGCATATTAAACAATGTCAGTTAAAATAGTTTGTATTATTTTCGTTAGTCGCAATCTTAATGAAGTTTATTAAGTTTAAGTTTATGGTTACAAAGCACACAACACCATGGCTTCCATGAGTAGGAAAGGTCGTGGTAATGCCAAGCTCCTATCGAAGTGGGGTACTAGAAATCGCTTGGAGGTTCACTTGTTGAAGAAGGGTGGCATCGTGTGTGGTGATTATGGACAATTCTCAAGTACTTGCGGGGTTTTGACCAAGATGGGGAACAAGCTCACACTCATGTATCGATCATTTTTCGATGTGCCAAACGAGGTGAAGGGTTAGCTCTGGGAAGAGAATAAGATCTGTCATAATCCTTATGAATCTTAGATGCCAAACAATTCAAACATAGATGTTAGATAATGTGTTTATTCTTTCGCAATTGTATCTGAACATAAGCAAGAACAAAACTTTTTAGCAAGGTAAATTCTAAAAAATGGTTAATAATGGTGCATAAGAACCGGTGCAAGTATTAACAAGATATCAAGAATTTTCATGAGATTTGTTGACGTTTTTATTGCAGAAATTTTCACTTGGGCTAGTATATATTGCTTTGTTTTGGAGTTTACAAAGACCTAAAAGGCTTCTAGAATTTATAGATTTAGTTGCTTATATCCACTAACACACACATTCATCCACTGTTTTACTACTTTTTTAGTTGCGGGCAATGAGTAAACAGATATATGTTGATTCTACGACCTAGGATGAATACAATTAATTGTGTAGTTGATTTATCTATTTGCAAGTTCTCTACTTGATCATTTTTTGAATAGAGCAATACCATAAATAAGAGAATATGCTTAAAAAAATACATATAGGAGAATTGAGAAATTCTGTTAACCTGTCATTTAATGTTTATATTTAAATTTATTTGGGATACAAGCTTAGTATCTAGAAGAACTATGCAATTACAAGTACAATAATGGTAAATTGAACTATCATATAACTTACCAAAATCAAGAATTATATATTTAGTTCTTAATCATTATATATGTGTACACTTTGATTAAAGACCACCTTGCTTTATTTAGCTATATGTAATCTTTATGAATCTAACTTCTTAAGGATTACTAGATGATTTTCCAGTTCTCTTACTTTGTGGGTTCATAATGCTTATAAATTCATCCAACATACTACATTGTGACCTAACAGGAAAACACCACATTGCTAGATAATGAGGATGCCAAGAGGGTTGTGTTCAAAATTATCAATTCAAGTTGCAAGGATTTTACAAATAGACTGAAGAAGCTATACTTTGAACCATTCCAAGACAATTGAGAGCTTCCCTTCTATTCGGATGAGAGGGCAGATCCATGATGCAGGACAATTTCAATAGCCTACAACACTCCTGAGCAACCTGTTCGAACAGAGATAGAATTGCTCGAGTGGGATCGAAATCTTTGACAGGACACAAGAATGGGATGTTTTGCATGATCACTTGTGATTCAGCACGATTGAATTGCAATTCAAAACCAAAGTTGGAAAAGAAAAGGAATTCTCTTGGATAACAATTCTAGTCTGCTCCCCAAAATACATCAAAACAAGTTTTAATAAACAATAAGAATGGGAAATTTTGAAAATACCCCAACTAAAAAAAAATGATGTGTCTTGAAAGTTGGGCTGTTTCCAAGTGCACTACCAAATTTCAGCCCATTTCAAGATAGTAGGTCTGAATCAGGCCCGTATTCCCTGTACATGCTTGGACTTGCGGGGACTCCTGACCCAGAACAAGTAGACGAGAAGATCAAGATTGTTTTATAATTTTATTTCCTTAATTAGATAGAATTTTATTTAGAAACTTGTTTCGGTTTTTTTTTTTGTTTTCTTCCTGATTTTTATTTCCTAGTCTGATTAGGAACACAAAACCTAGCTATTAGTAGTTTACTTGATTTCTATTTCCTAGTCTGATTAGGAACATAGGACTTATAGTATTATAAATAAGGATGAATGCCTAAGAGCTAAGAAAATTCAATCTATTATCAATAATATTTTAGAGTTTATCTCTCTTTCCTCGTGATCGCAAGGTGTTGTTCTTTCTTTCTTCATCCCTTAACTACTTTTGATTGAAGTTTGTTTAGAGGAGAAGAATCCAATTTTCGTTGTCTAGACCTCTGGCAAGTTCAGAAGTTAGATTATCAAAAAGCCTCAAATTTTGGCAGATTATCCAAAGTTTGAGTTACTGTTCATCGGCATTGTTTACCGATTACTGTTCCAATACTGTTCATCGACATTGTTCATCCGAACTAAAAGTTACAATTTTCTTAAGTTCTTATTATTAGATTTCTTTCAGAATTTCTTATTCCGGAATCCACCACATCTATTTGCGTCAACTCCCTGGCATGGACCTGACTGGTGGTTGTTGATCAAGTGGTTTGGATGCGGGGCAGGTGTCAGTTCAGTGACAATTTCGTAATTTACTAGTTTCTAGGGGTATTTTAGCAATTTCTTTACTTTTCGTTTCCGATCAGGGTTAGCGTTTGTTTTCACTTTAAGAATTGTTTTTGCTGGTTGTTTTCCACCGTTTTTTTTTTATGAATTAAAAGTTGCCACATTTCGGCTTATTCGATTTTCGACGACTTCGAAAATTCCTTCTTCGCTGAATTTAATTTTCATCTTCTAACTACTTGCGCTAAAGTTTGATTAGAGGGAAAATTGAATCGGGTTTCTTTTTTTTCGTTTCTTGTTTTGCACTTTTTTGATCAAGAACAAACCTTCAGGTTCTGTCTTCCGACTACATCAGTTGGTATCTGAGCCCAGATCCACCATGGCAGGAAGTAATCTTGAACAGAACCTTGCTGCATTAGTCGAAGCATTACAACAGGATCGGGAAGAGTCTAGGCGCGATAGGGAAGAGTTGCGAAGGGAGATGCGGCTAGAGAGGGAGAGTCGTGAACGACAGATACAAGATTTGACACAGTTGGTGCAGAGTCTGGCGACTGGCCGACAACTAGAATAGTCTGAATTTGAAGGATTGCATCAAGGGGTGGACAAAGATGTTGAGGACGATTTTGGGAGGTTGCCGCGTGAACAACCTAGGGTTCGACCGAGGAGAATGAGGGGCGGCTACCAACTGCCTAGAGACAATGAACGTGAACCCGTCGTCCCTTGTTGGGATCTATGGTTTAAGATGGAGCTTTCAGAATTTTCAGGAGGGTTGGTGCCTAAAGAATTCATAGATGGGATGAGCTCAGTGGATGAACTCTTTTCGTTAAAGGAGGTTCCGACGGAAAAGAAAGTATCTTTGGTGGCGATGAGGTTCAAGGACAGGGTTGCCGCTTGGTGGCAATCTTTTCGATATCAGAGATACCTAGATGGGTTTCCAGTTTTGGACGATTGGGGGCAGTTTAAAAGAGAGATGTGCAAGGAGTTTCTGGCCTTCAATTACCGGCAGACTATGTTCCAGAATCTTCTAAGCTTGACCAAGGTTCTCGGAGCATTGAAGAATACACGCAGGTGTTTTACCGAATGGTGGCGAGGAACCAATTGCACAAAACTTAGGAACAACTCTTTGCACGTTATCTCCATGGGCTACAACCTGTTATTCAGGATGCTTTACAGGTCCATACCTTTACCACTATTACATAAGCACAGACAAAGGCACAAGTCGTGGAGAAGAGTCTAGCGAAGGCTAGCGGCAGAAGTGTTGGATTTGGAAGAGGCTTTCCTCCTCCCCGTGTTGCTCCAACAAGTAGTTCTTCGACAACACGTGTGGGTAGTTCTTCAACCTAAAATCAGTACGGACGAGGTAGTCCACAGCTTAGCCAAGGGTCAGGTAATGCACCAAATAAATCTACCACCAATAATAAAGCTAATGTGAAGTGCCACAGATGTCAGCAAGTAGGGCACTATGCGAATGAATGTCCGAGGCTAAGGTCGCAATTACTGATTCAGGAGGGTGCCGAAGAAGAATCTGAAGAGTATGTTGGTGATGATGTGTATGAAGAGGAGGATACGTGTTATGTCGCACCTGAAGATATCTGGGGAGATAGTTTGGTTTTGAGGAGGATTTGTTTGGCACCCAAAGCCGATGAAGATTGGAAGCAGAGAGACATCTTCATAACCCGGTGCACAATTAAAGGGAAGGTATGCCGTGTGATTATTGATACAGGGAGCTGTGATAATGTAATCTCACAAACAGCAGTGTAGAAGCTTCAGTTGAAGATGGAACCTCATCCAATGCCTTACCGGTTGAGGTGGTTAAATAATGATACCGAGGTCAGGATTTTAGAGCTGTGCCGGGTGGAATTCTCGTTTGGACCTCAGTATTCTAGCACTATCTACTATGATGTCGTCCTGATGGATACCTCTTATTTCCTACTCGGCAGACCATGGCAATATGACAATCATGTGACCTATGATGGGTTCAAGCACTGTTATACTATCAATCGAGGGCCAAAGAAAGTGGTACTTCAGCCTATGCGAGAAGGAATGGTTGATAGTAAGAAGACAATTATTTACTTGCCATGGAAGGAGTTTGAAGAAGAGGTAACTGAGTCCGAGTTTTGTTTTGTTTTAGTTGCGATTGACTTGTTGACATTGGATAGCAGTGAGGCCGAGCTGGAGATTCCATAACAAGTTCAAGAGTCGTTGACTGAATTTGCAGACTTGTTGCTGGATGAGTTACCGGTTGGGTTGCCTCCGTTGAGAGATATCCAACACCAGATAGATCTAATGCCAGGTTCTATCCTACCGAACAAAATGCATTACCGATTGTCCCCATAGCAACAAGAGGAGTTGAAGCGACAAGTGATGGAGTTACTTGATAGAGGGTTTATCTGGGAGAGCATCAGTCCCTATGCGGTGCCTGCTTTGTTGGTACCAAAGAAGGATGGCACATGGAGAATGTGCGTCGACAGCCATGCCATCAATCGTATTACGATTAAGTATCGGTTTCCAATTCCACGACTCGATGACATGTTGGACCAGCTCAATGGGGCAGCTATCTTTTTGAAGATAGACTTGAAAAGTGGCTACCATCAACTTAAAATCAAAACTGGAGATGAGTGGAAGATGGCTTTCAAGACGAAGGAAGGGCTCTTCGAGTGGCTAGTCATCCCTTTCTATCTCTTGAATGCGCCCAACACATTCATGAGGGTCATGAGTCAGGTACTGCTTCCTTTCCTCAACGATTTTGTGGTAGTTTACTTTGATGACACACTTGTGTATAGTCGGGCGAAGGAAGAACATTTGCAACACCTACGGTTAGTTTTAGCTACCTTGCCAGATCACAGCTTGTTTGCCAATCGGAAGAAATGCAGTTGGATGGTCGACAAGATTGTATTCTTGGGGTATGTGGTTTCGGCAAGTGGGATTTAGCCAGATGATGCTAAGATTCATACAATCCGTGATTGGCCAGTACCAAAGAGTGCAACAGAGGTTCAGTCTTTTCATGGATTAGCAAGTTTGTATCGGCGGTTTATCAAGGATTTCAGTGTGTTGATGGCACCCCTGACTGATCTTTGCAATGCCAAGGTGTTTAAATGGATAGAGGCTGCTTAAGAGGCATTTGATTTGACAAAGGAAAAGCTGACGAGTGCCCCAATACTTGCCTTTCCGAATTTCGATAAAGTATTCGAAGTGGATTGTGATGCTTCAAAGGTGGGAATCGGAGCAGTTTTGAGCCAGGAGGGACGACCAATAGCCTATTTTGCAAAACTTGGAGGGCCAAAGTTGAACTACTCAACTTATGATGTCAAGTTCTATGCCATAGTCCGAGCTCTTCAACATTGGCTACATTATTTAATACAGCGAGAGTTTGTGTTGTACTCTGACCACCATTCTTTGAAGTTTCTTCAAGGGCAGCATCGACTTAGTGATAGGCGACCATCGTTGCTTAACATAAGTCAGGAGTCGAAAATAAGGTGGCTGACGCTTTGAGTTGGCGACCATCGTTGCTTAACATGATGCGGGTTACCACCTTGGGCTTTGAGGGATTGAGAGAGTTGCTACGAGATGATGCAGATTTCGATCCTATTGTGAAGGCCGTAAAGCAGCAGGAATGGTGTGATTATGTGATTCATGATGGATATCTTTTCCGAGGTAACTACTAATGTATTCCTGACACATCGATGAGATTGTTGATCGTTCAGGAATTGCACTCGCAAGGCCACTTTGGCAAGGACAAGACAGCAGGCTTGTTCAAGGAGAAATTTTACTGGTCGGGAATAGAAAAGAGTGCCCAAGATTTCGTTAAGCGATGCCAGGTCTGTTAGGTGTCGAAAGGAGGGGGCACTAATTAGGGTCTTTATACACCTTTACCCATTCCAGAAGAGTCATGGATGAATGTGTTAATGGATTTCATATTTTGTTTGTTGCGAACGTAGAAGGGGTTTGACAGCATCGTGGTCGTGGTGGATAGGTTCAGCAAGATGGCTATCTTCATTGCTTGCAAGAATTCCATGGATGCGAGCAAAATTGCCGACTTGTACTTTGGGGATGTGGTGCGGAGATTTGGGTTGCCAAGGAGTATCCTGTCTGATCGGGATACAAAATTCATAAGCCATTTTTGGAGAGAGCTTTGGAAGCGCATGGAGACTACTCTGAAGTTTAGCAATCCATACCATCCACAGACGGATGGCCAAACGAAGTGGTAAATCGCACCTTGGGGAACATGTTGAGGGAGCAGGTCAAGTCTTTTGGGACTTGGGATTCTGTGCTTGCAAAGATTGAATTCGAGTTTAACTGCTTTGTGAACAGGTCCACCAAATTTTCTCCTTTTCAGATTGTTTTGGGGCGAAATTCGAGTTGTCTCTCAACCTTGCTATTCCTGATCATGGTTCGGCTCCAAGGAAGGTGGAGGATCGTTTGGTTGATCTACAGTCCATTCATGCAACTGTCACAGCAAACTTGGAGGAAGCTTATGCTCAGTACAAATTGCATGTGGATCAGTCTAGGCAAGATGTCCAGTTTGAGGTAGGTGATCTGGTTTGGGTCTCTCTGTCCAAAGAACGATATCCTGCTAGTGAGTATTATAAGCTCAAGGACCGGAAGGTTGGCCTATGCCAAATCTTGGAGAAACTTGGTGTCAATGCTTATCGAGTTGAATTACCGTCCGATGCTCTATAGTGAACCAGCAGGAGCCGGACAACAGCACCGAATGGCCACTGGAATTTCCAGCAAAAATTTGGCTCTGCATCCGATGCTGGTCATAAATTTATCAAGCGTCGAACAGCCTGCCCCTTGTTTTGTCTCAATGCGATCTTGACTCTTTTTGGATGATTCCACTTGTTTTTAATGACTTTTCTTGTGTTTTAAGCTAGTTTAGATGATTAGATAAGTCTTTAATCATGCCTAGGGCTTCTTAGAGTTGGAGCTATAGCTGGTTTAGATGATTAGACAGCTGTTTGTAATTTGCAAAAAAACCTTACTCTACAAACACTTTTCAAACAATTGAGGGATCCTTTTGGATTAAACACATCTTTGCTTGAGTGTTCATCTAATAGCTCATCTAGGGTTCTTAGTGAAGCTATTGAGATCTTCAATGCTTGGCTAGAGTAATTAAGTTGAATTGAAGGGAATTCAATCCATTAGATCATATTGGAGGACATTATGGTCAATGGTTCTAGCTTGAACCTCTTGTATGAAGTCTTGGGTAGATCTCAAATTGGTGTGTCTATTCAATTGATTGATGAATGAAGTTTTCCTTTCAAATTTGAGATCACATCCCAAAGGTCGTAGTATATAGTTAGATTATACAACCTGATTTTCTTTAATACGATGGCTAGAAATATGTAGTATGTAATTTGTTGATATCCTATGGTTTCAAGACCGTCACATAGAATAAAGTTTACTAGACATAAAATTTACTTTAATACGATGGCTAACAACATGTAGTGTATAATTTGTTTATATACTATGGTCCATAGACCATCGTATAAAATAAAGTTTATACGACCAACAAATTACATTTTATAAGATGGTCCTACGGGTGTAACAAATAGTTTAGTTTATTCGAAGGCATATATGACCAACCCACCCTGTAGTAAAAAAATTAATTTATACGATGGTCTTGTATGCAACTTTTTACAGCCCCATATTTGGATTGTAGTTTATATGATCGTATATAATATACAGTCTTCTCTTTATTGAATCTTTTTTGCAATCGTCCAAAAACCATTGTCTAATGGTCGTATATAACTTTTACAGCGGGTATTTGGGTATATAAGACGACCCTAGTTCAATTTGGTCTTTTATGAAAGTGTATATATATATAGGATGACTAAGAATTGAATATGTAATTCTTGAATTTGGTAAGGAATGTGATATTTCAAATTACCGTTATTGTACTTCTAATTGCATAATTCTTGTACATACTAAGCTTGTATCCCAAATAAATTTAAACAACATAAACATTAAAATACAAGTTAACAGAATTTCTCAATTCTTTTATATGTCTTTTTTTAAACATATTCTCTAATTTACGGTATTGCTCTACTAAAAAAATGATCAAGTAGAAAACTTGCAAATAGATAAATCAACTACACAATTAATTGTATTCATCATAGGTCGTAGAATCAACACAAATATGTTTCCTCATTGCCCTCAATTAGAGAAGTAGTAAAACAATGGATGAATGTGTGTGTTAGTGGATATAAGCAACTAAATCTATAAATTCTAGAAGCCATTTAGGTCTCTGTTACTCCAAAACAAGCAAGATATATTAGCCCAAGTGAAAATTTCTGTAATAAAAAGGATAACAAATCTCTGAAAATTCTAGATATCTTGTTAATAAGCACCGTTATTAATATGCAATTGCAAAAGAACAAACACATGATCTAACATCTAGGTTTGACAATGTTTGAATTATTTGACATCTAAGATTCACAAAGATTGTGACAGACCTTAATTTCTTCCCAGAGTTGATCCTTCAACTCCTTCGGCATATCTGAAAATGATCCATATATGAGTGTTAGCTTGTTTCCCATGTTGGTTAAAACCCCACAAGCACTTGAGAATTGCTTGTAATCACCACCCACAATGCCACCCACCCTTCCTCAACAGGTTAACCTCCAAGCGATTGCCAGTGTCCCATTTTGATGGGAGCTTGGCATTACCAAGGCCTTTACTTGCTTTGTAACCATGAAGATAAACACAATAAACTTCATTAAGAATACATAAGTAACAAAAATAAAACAAACTCTTTTCACTGTCATTGTTTAATATGCATAAGTTCTTACATTTATAATGAAAACCCAAAAATTTGATAAAAAATGGAGGAAAATGCTTTATTGAATTCCCAATTGGTAATTCCCTATTCTATTATATATAAGAAAAGTATAACGTAAATATATATTAAATAGAATTAGTGTATTTAAACAATGCTAGACAGAATCTATTATCTCTCATTAAAGTAGACTCCCAACTTATAAAAATTAATTTTTTTTTACTACGTTTTAAATCCTCAATTCTATCATCATACTGATAATGTTTTCATTCTAAAAATCCCTCAATCTTCTCTTATGTGTATACAAATATATACTCATTAATAACTTAATTTTATCCATCTTCTATACTCATGAAAATATTCAAATTTGTATTCAATCTCCATATATGCATATAATTTTCTTGCACTATTTAAAATTTATGTATTCGTGGTTAAATTTCTATGTAAAGTCTTAATGATGTTCTTTCATTAAAGAGGAACTGATCACCTCTCTTACTTACAGTAATTCCTCCTTAACTAAGACTATATCAAGACCATTATTGTTTCAAAGGTATGCTTCCATGTCTAATGTTTACTTTGGTAAATTGCTAAGCAAAGACTAGGTAAGACAAATGTGGTAACATGTAATATTGAAATAAAGAACACATTTTAATTGCATGATTCAAAAAGTTAAAAACATTGTCACAGCTGATGCCGAGGGAGTTGCCTTTGCATCATGAGGAGGGATGACCTTGTTGGGGCCAACAGAAGGGCCGAGTTGTTGCTTTTGTTGCTCATAATAGCTTGTTGAACTGGTGAGACTGCCTCAACTATTATCTAGTCACCGACAGCATGTGCAACCTTAGTTACAACCTTCTTCATGGTCAGTGATCTTGTAATGGGTGGATGTTTCCCAAAGCTTGACACTGGATCCCCAGATTGGACTGAATGAAGTTAGGTAGAGGAAGAACACTTTGATTGCAAATCTGTCAGTGCTTGCAAATAATTGAAAAAAAGAGAGTTAGTTATGATTAAACAATTGCAGCAAATTGTTAAAATGGAAGATGGATCATTTGAAGATCCTAGTAACTCACAAGTTGCTTATCAATCAGTCCAGAAATGGGAGTGTTTTCTAAGGTTTCTAAAGCCCCTTCAGGACTTGGCTCACTCTTGAATTAATCAAGTATTTCAATTCCAAGCTCGGCAATGTCTTCATTGCCTTCACTGTCTTCCTCTACATCTTCATCTCGGGGCACAATAAGGCCACCTCGAAATGCATTAAATATATCAGGAATATACCAATTTTGTTTCATCTGCAAAATCCATTACATAAAACGTGTTAGTTCAACCACTAAATAAAAGGAGAAATTTGCAAGCATGAAATAGGAAGTTTAAAGTATGCCTAATAAAGGCAATAACGTATATCACCACAATGGCAAGGACATAATCTGAACTAAAAAATGATTTGAAGGAGTAAATGGAAGTCTAATTGTAAGTGGAATATGCATTAAGGAAGCACCAAGGTTACTTGGTATATTACGTTAATCTTAAGACTTAATGTTTGACTAGTTTAATGTTGGAAATATTCATAAGTATGAGAGTGCACACACAAAATCCAGTTATGAGAGGGAAATGGAAGAACTGCTAATGCAGTGTGAACAAAAGACACATGAATTGATTGCTCCCAGTCCTGGATGTCACTGATAGAAATGAACGAAGAATTGGAGGAAATTAAGGTGGAGCTTGGCAACAAGTCCTTTCTAAAGCACTGCTTAGGTCTTGTATCTGAAGCATAACCTCTCACTTTAGCAATAGGGGGAAAAAAAACACACACACACACACAAATAGTAAAGTGAAAGGGCTGAATGTTATTCACGTCTTTTTGGTGTATAGAGATTCACCATTACGAAGTTCATAAAATTTCACTCTATAGGCAAATAGTTTGATGGAAAAAGCCCTATTAGGACTTAGAAAAACTAGGAACAAGCAATCTTTGGTGTCATATTGTCGCCTCTATAGTGAATTAGGTAGTCAAATCAGCATTTGCATAGTGGATCAAAGAACATCAATTAAAAGAAGGTCAAAGCACAAAAAGAGGGGAGATCATATTTATACTGAGATTTCAAGTGAGGCTATATGTGCGATTTTACAAAATAAATGCATTTTGCCAGAAGTTTTAAAACTTCCCTTTAATCATTACTGTTCTTATTACCAGAATAAAGCTAGAATTTGGAAGGTGTAAAGAAGACAAAATGAATGAATGGAAGTTAAAAGGCAGGGAGACAAGCGAGGAAGTACTTATATCAAAGATAAAAATTGCAGTTGTAGTTCAGTGAACCAAAAGCCACTGTATCTACAAACTTCTGAGGATGAAAACTGAGCTGCATGAATCCTAATAGACATCATCTCCTCTCGGGTTCATTTGAATGGTATTTTCTAGTTTCAACAAACCTAGAAAGTTTTGAGTTTTTTTGTTCTATTATAAAAAGATGGTCTTTCAAGCAAATGTACTTTCAGATAAGGTTATTCTGTTAAAAGTTTAAATGATTTTATAAATGAAATTTAAAATATAAATGAATGAATAAAATAGTTGCAAACAAAACAGACACACTATTCAAAATAGTGTGCACTTAATTAAACCATCTTTGCTTAAATAGAGCTAAACACAATCATTTATTTTAAAGAAAATTAAATAAAAAAGAAAAAAAAGAACAAAGAAAATTACAGAAATAATAGGAAACTGGAAGACTCTCCGAGGTTAAAGCTATCAGTAACTTAGAGTTGAAAATAAAGGTACATTTCCCTGAGAAAAATAAGGATGTGTGTACTTCTTTGATTATGTTTTGATGCTATTCAATTCTTAATGTTTAACTTTTTCAAACTGTGAAGCATGAGTAGTCTAGACTCTCCCAAGAGGCACGTGATTGTGCCAACTCAATTCCTGATTTCACTAATATAGTTGTGGCTATTCAAAAACTGGTTAAGCATGCAATAGTACTTTTGTGAGAGTTACCCCCTATTGTTTCATTGAAACTTTTTGTATCCCAGTGGCACAACATGAAGATCATAAAATGAAGTACAACCAGGTGCGAGTGGAGGAAGAAGTTATATAACCTGATAGGGATCAAGGAGTTGCCTTAGCATTGGTGGAGCTATCACAGAAGCCATCAAAGGAAGAGTGCATTGAAGATGAAGTTTATGGAAGAAAACAAAATTAAATGAATTCCACTTCAAAAACCAGAGAACTTTGATTCTAAGTTATGAAGCCTTGTACAAGAACTTGTATTTTAAATACAAGTACAACGATTCAAGAATAAAGAAGACATTGATGGCATATGTGCAAGGAAGAGAAGAACTCCTTGATGTTGAAGTAATGATGAGATCTACACTTGATCAAGTTGAGCCATGAAAGAAGTTGTTCCATATTTACAACATTCAAGGGTCATCTGAGGAGTTTGAAGGTTTGGAAATGCGCCTAAAAGACCCTAGTTCAAGTCCACAAAGAGTGCAAATTGAAGGCACGACAACGAATGGAACCAAAGGTGAAGAAGAATCAAGGATGGCTAGAGCATAGGGGAATCTGGCCTTGACCAAGACCATTTGGTGCTTACTCAACACAAATCAAGAATAGGAGGTATTTCAGTCGCCATTCGGTGAAATGTCTGATGCTGGACAACCACTGGGTCAGCCGACTTTCTTTGATTTTTCGTGCAAATTTCTTAGGTTTCTCATGTTATTTTTGTTCTGTATTAATTGTACGTATGTCTAATTACCCTACCCAAGAATTATTAGGTTAATTTATTTCTTTGAGACTACATATAGTTTCTAATCTTTGTAAAACAAAACAACCTACAAACTTGTAAACACTTTGAGTTATGAGTTTTAAAAGATTAAACATGATATTTCATGAGTGTTGTTGCGAGTTCCTCTTGGGGTTCTTGAGCCTCTTCATTTAGGGCATTCAATCACTTTGGCTTGAGGTATTGAATTGTCTACCAAACTAAGAAATTAGTTGTTGCGGAATTACCAACAAAGGTCAATCTAATTACCTTTGAACCTTTGATGAGTCGTTTCTTTTCATTGATTGATTTCTTGCATGAATGAACCCTAACAGCCTTCACCCGAATCAAGAAATCACATCATATTTGGTATCAGAGCCAGGTTATCATCAAAGGTTTGCCTATCTTTAGTTGCTTTCTTGTTTTAAGTGGTAAGATCATATTTTTTCTTTGAAATCTTATTATCTTGTGTGATTTGTGTTTTGTTCTTTACATTTGTGTTAGTTCTTCTCTTGTGATCTCTTTGTGATTGTGGGAATTAATCCTAAGGTCAAAAACAAGGGCTAACTCTATGCGTTTGGTGTTTCTACTTCTATCATCCATCTCTACAAAAGAATAACATAAAAAAAGAAAGATAAAAAGCCCACAAAACAGGGCATGTACGAAGTTTCTGCACAAAAGTGCCGAAAAAAGAGTGAAAAATCAATTGGGTTTGTTGAATTCAAGTTTATATCTCTTGTGCTATTGCACCTTTGTTAGGTAGAGATTGAATTGTCGATAAATTGGGATTGAATTGCCTATGGTTTGTACTTATTTGAGATCAAAGGGTTTGAATTATTGAAACACATATCAAAATTTGAGATCACAATCTATGTCCTCACGGTGTTTGATGAAATGCTCATCTTCTATTGTCTTGGATTTTAAATGTTTGATCATTTGCATTGAATTGATTGGCCTTATTTCTTCGAAACTCTTTCTCTTGGTTTTTGTTCGGTGATCATCGATTGATTGGATTATGTGGATCATTTGGTATTCTTGCCTAAGTGATTAGCATTGTTCTTGTGAGTTGTTTAAGAACTTGAAAGAGGAGCTAGGGTGGAAAGAGGCAATAGGGGTGAAATCATTGGATCGAGTAAAAACCATGGAATGAGTGATATACACGAGTGGAAATGAGGAATACATATATCCCCAATTTTCCTTGTTTTCTTTTGTAGGTACATCATGGCTAAAACATCATCTGAAGCAACTTATTATATAGAAAGATGGGAGACATCACATTGCTTTTCTAAGGAGTATATGCCATACGGAAATGATGGAAGGAGGAGTCAACAAGTGAATTATTCTAAAAGGTGACATGGGCATATGGAATATGATGATGACTATTGTGACTTTGAAGTTGAGGAGAGGCTAAGGAGAGATAGATCCATATCCACTACTCAAGGTTCAAAGTGTGTTGGAGACTACTTGAAACTAATGGAGTTAGTGATGCAGAGCTGGCTTCAGATCAAGCTGATTCGACTCAAGGTGAGTCGGATGTGCTGCATGTTTCGGTTCCACCATCAGCTCCACAACGTTCAAAATGTTTGAAGAAGAGGGCGTGAGTTGCTTGAAGTACCGAATTGATGCCCGGCACAATTCTCGAGGCAACTGGTACAAGCTCGGATTGGGCTCAAATTTAACGGGATGACCCGGAACGGCCCAATGAACGAAAGACACTACTATGCTGTGATGCAAGACAATTTTCGGCCATCCGGAGTTGTCTAGATAGAGTTTTGGGCATTTTCCTGTTTTCAATGGCATTATCAAAATTTTTAAGTTTTTAAGTGACAGTTTCGTAATTTATTGTTGTCTAGGGGTATTTTAGCAATTTCTTTACTTTTCGATTCTGATTAGGGTTAGGGTTTGTTTTTGGGTTTAAGAATTGTTTTTCTATTTGTTTTTTTCGATAGTTTTTTATTCAATTAAAAAGTTGCCAATTTTCGGCTTACCCGATTTTCGACTACTTTGAAAATTGTTCTTGACTTGATTTAATTTTTGGCTTCTAACTACTGGCGTTGAAGTTTGATGAGAAGGAATTTTGAATCAAGGTTTTTTTTCCGATTCTTGTCCTGCAAGTTTCTGAACAAGAACGAACCCTTAGGTTTTCGTTGAATCACCGAAACTTGAGACATCCGAATCTCATCAAGTCGCGTTAGTTTGCTTCCGTCTGCGTCAGTTAGCCGTGAAGGGAACTAACCTTAAAAAGGATAGACAAGCTTCAATGGCTATATTTTTCAAAAGGTTGAGAAAGGAGATTAAAGAAAGGTTGAACTACACCTTTTTGTTGATCTTGAGGAAACGGTACAAATGGGAACCCAAGTTGAAAGAAACTTTTAGAAAAGAAAATCATCATATAGGAGATCTTATGAAAGCTCAAGTCTAGTTACTTCTTCATCAACTAGAGTGCAAGCTGTATACCCTAAAGAAGAGAAACCTAAGCCTAGGGTGCAAGGCTTGAAGGTGAATCTTGGAGTCAAGAGTGAGACACTAGCACAATCCCTTTAGAGATGAATACCTCCAATGTTTCAAGTGCAATGAATAAGGCCATAAAACTTCTTATTGTCCGAAATGGGAGACAATGGTGCCAAGGAGGGAAGATACCTTGATGTGAATTCTTGAATTATGGTTGGAATTTCATCGTCCATCTATCCAAACCCAAGATCACACATAATCTGAAATTTCACCAAGACTTCAACAAGAGGTTCAAGCTAAAACCGTTGATCAATTGTCATCCAATATGATCTAACGGATTGAGTCCCAGAAACTCAACTCAATTACCCTAGCCAAGCATTGAGAACCCTAGAAGAGCTCTAAGAAACTCATGGTTTTGTTTATCCTTGAATCCATAAGGATTTCATTCAAAAGCTGAAAGTGTTTTTGGAAAAATTCTGAAATACAATACAAATGAAGGCCTATTTATAGGCTCAGCCCCAAACATGATTAGGGACTTAATTATAAAGTCTAGCTAAAGTCAAAATAACAATAAGTGGAAAAGTCTAGCTGAAGTTAAAATAACAAAGCTACAAAAACAGAGGATGAAAACAGCGAATTTTTGGTAGAATTTCGGTAGGCTGTTCAGCCTGACTTCTCATTCTTCAAAAGGCTTGTTTTCTTCATTAAGCACTCCTTCTTGATGTCTTCTATCATCCACAAGTTAAGCTCTTTCCTTGGTTCAGCCTCCATTGACAGTTGTGCTTCAAATAATGTTGTAAAGTCTAGCAAAGTCTCAACACATTTGCTGAAAGTCTCGGCCCTGTTCATTCCATGTCCAGCCTTGCAATGTCTTCTAATCCCCTATATTACTCTTCATACTTGAAATTGCCAGCATTTTTTCAAAAGATTCTATGGTACCAACATGTTATCATCCATTCGAGTTGTGGTGTATTCTACTAGGAAATTGGTTAGTATCAATGCTTTTACGACTTTTCGTGGGTGCAATTGATGTCGAACTCAGAAATTTCGATTGCCCAATTCATCAATCAGCCAACTGTATCTAGCCTATGTAATATGTTCCAGATAGGAGCATTTGTTAGAATTGTAATTATGTATGACTGGAGATACGGCTTCAATTGCCATGCGACTAGAATGAGGGATAAAGCGTGTTTTTTCATGGAAAAATATCGAGATTCAGCTCCTTGCAAAAGGATGCTTGTGTAATAAGTCAACTTAATGTGTGGGCCAGGTTCGATGTATAAAACTGAGCAAACGGCCGAATCGGTGATGGCCATGTTCAATACCAACCTTGCTACTTTCATCCTCAAACTTCCATGCTTATACTTGAAATATTAATCTTTGTACAAGTACTCCCAATCATTATTAATATCATCTTCAATCTCCAACAAGTCTTTCTTCATTCTTGATCTTCCAACCTTGTATATGAAAT
>JAOXNR010012477.1:0-64292 GCA_028571225.1 Parsonsia alboflavescens
GGAGTTGATAATGCCTTACCATACCCTTCTTTGGAGGTGGTGGTTTCTCCTCGTTGGATTTGTATTCCTTCTCTCTTAAAAAAAAACAAAAGCTGCCCCTTCCAAAGAAAAAACTCACTTAAATAACCTAATCAAAACCTAAACCTATTCGAGAAAAAATAAACCTAGACTTATTAGGAAAAATAATGAAATTATAAAAAAAATACCTCTAAAAACAATAAATTACGAAAATGCCACTAAAAACATAAAAACACCCGAAACTAAATCAAGACGATTATGGATGGCCAAAAAAGGCCCTGCATCACCATGTGGTGGTGACTATTGTTCGTTGGGTCGTTCCAGGTCACCCAAATCAAGTTTGAGCCCAATCCGACCTCGGGCCAATTGCATCGAGAATCATGCCCGACATCATCGAACAAGCTGGATCAAGCCCGTATTCCGTGTAGTCATTTGAACCTTCATAGACTACCCGTGGTAGGCTTGGTTGGTGTAACTGGCCCATGTTCCCCTTGGTCATTCTGCTTAACCAACTCTGCGTCAGGCTCCCCCTCTTCCAAAGAGTTTGTCCTCAAACTCGAATTGTCTCCATGGAAACGAGACAAATGTTGCACATTAAAAAGGTTAGAAATACTCAGATCATCCGGTAGCTCGAGCCTATCAACATTAGCTCCCAACGTTTCCAAAATCTGACAAGGACCGATCTTCCGATCTTTAAGCTTATGACACGTGTCCAACGGAAACCGTTCCTCGGTTAAAGTCACCCACATAAGATCTGAACAATCTAGACGCCTCTCTTTGGAAGAAAGGTGAAAATGCCCTTTACCTTGTTCCTCACCAAATATCTTGGAACAGTTTAGAAGGAAAGAACCATTGAGCTTATGTCTTCTAATTTGTCCATTCTCTCCCCAAAAATCAGAACTCAACTCTCGATCCCAGGAAAAGTCTTCACTACTTGACATCAAGCAGTTCTCTAGGGTCGAATCATCCACTTCCATTCTTTTTTCAAAATTACAATCTTCTTCATCTGGAAAATGATTATATCTGCTAATACCTCTGTTGTGATCAGAATGACTTTTCAGATCATCTTCAACAAAGAAATTATCAATATGCGAAGTTCTGGGCTTAAACAGGGGACCTGATGTCGGCGGAATCCAACCAGTAGGCAATGGATGCAGATCATAACAACAAGGGTTAATGTTTCTAACCGAAGAAGGAAGATAATCTTCACTAGAAAAATCTCTAGAAATTATGGATGACTTCATCTCTTGTGCTAAAAAGTTTGAGATTGATCTTATTTTATAAAAATTTGTGCAGTTGGAAAAGGACCACACAGGTTTTACTTCATATTACTCTAGGAGATAGTCAACTCCATTTTTTTCTTCAATGCCAATATGATCATCATTATCCATCCATTTTTTTTGAATTCTAAAATCATCACATGAAAACTGATTTCCCAATTCACTAGAAAAGGATGGTCCATGGCGCACTAGCCTTCCTGTTCTCAAGAAACTCATATAGTATTGCTTTGCAAAATCCTATTTCACATCTGCAATACTGGTGATATCATGAAGATCACTACATATAGAACTACCCATTGACAAATTAGTCAAACTGCCATCCTCGTCGCAGGATTCATTCTTCCCTCTTGAAGTTAATAAATAGTTAATTCGCCTATACGACTCATCAGCAAGATAGTCATGATCCGAAAAATTTTTTGCAATAGCATTATCAGTATCACATGCATACAAAGACTCCGTGTGGTGCTTTTCTAGTTTTGAGGCATCTCCCTTGTGTCTACCAATGGGCTTGGAGAAAGGAGTGGTTGCTGGACTGCTAATTGTTGCTGAACCATCTGCTTTCAGGTTTGCATCTGTTGATTTTGGTTTTCCAAGATCTGTTACATGGTTCGGTCGCACTCTTCCCTCTCCCTTTCTTGCGATTCTCTATTTTTTATAAATTCATTCAAAATTGTAGCCACAGTCGGATCTACGTTTCCTTATGACATGGTGGATCTTAGCTCTAATACCAATTGATGCAAACGGAATTATGGAAAGGTAGGCTGTAATGTTTGACAACGAATGATCGGGTTTAAGGTTGATTGAATTCTTTGGAGACTTCACCCAAGAAATGAAATTGTGGTAACATGTTTCTGTTTCGACTATGTACTGAAACAGAACGTTGCTTCTCCTGCGAAAACTTCACTCGAAAGTTGTCGCAAGAAAGGAAATTCAAGAACAAAACGACAATGTTCCTTAAGAAACTCGAAAAGAAAAATCTCAATTAAATAACCTAATCAAAACCTAAACCTATTCGGAAAAATAATGAAATTACAAAAAATTACCCCAAAAATAACAAATTATGAAAATGCCACTAAAAACATAAAACCGCTTGAAATTCCATCAAGACGACTACAGATGGCTAAAAAAGGCCTTACATCATGGCATAGCAGTGACTATTGTTCGTTGGGCCGTTCTGAGTCACCTAGTCAAATTTGAGCCCAATCTAAACTTGGGCCAGTTGCCTCAGGAATCATGCCCGACATCATCGAACAAGCCGGATCAGGCCCGTATTCCCTACAGTCGCTTAGACCTACGTAGACTACCCGTCATAGGCTTAGCTAGTGTAACTGGCCCCTGTTCCCCTTGGTCATTCTCCTTAACCAGCTTTGCGTCAGAACTTGGCCAGCAAAAGGGAGTGGACTAGTTATTGAACCTGTCCATCACTAGTTTGGCAGCCCAGGTGACCGGTGCATGAAGGGAGGACCAGTTGAAGAACTGGTCCTTCTCGGGTTGCCACCATTTTGCACCTTTTTTGCCTTGTTTTCTTTGATCTTTTTTATGCCTTCTTCTTAACTTGTCATAGCTTGATTTATTTTTCAAGCCATTTGTACCTCCTTTGAAGCCTATATTTTAAGTATAAATCCTTGAAGACAAACCTCCATGAATTTCTAAGAATATCTCTAAAGAAAGCCTCAAAATCATCCATTCTTTGAGCTATTTTCAACAAGTCTTTCTTCATCCTTGAAATGTGTGTCTTTTATTTGAAAAATAAGTCGTTGAACTTGAGTATCATTGTATAACACAGGTCTTCGAACAAGCTCTGACTTGAAAGATCAACTCTAGAAAGCTTCCATGAATTGAAATGTCATTTATTGAGCTCTTACATGAATGACCTCCAAGATGGTTCCACCAATGATAGGATTGATCCCTGATATCCATCATTTTCTCTCATCAAAGAGGAGTATTTTTGTTAACCTATAATATAACTCACTTTACCAACTTATTACTCGCTCATTTACCCACGTATAACCCACCCATTATTTATCCAAGTCGAATAAAAATACTCCTTGAGCTCCGGTCTAATAATCCCCGATAAAAATATGATGGGTTATAAGTTTGTAGAGTGAGTTATATTGTGGGTTAACAATCCCTTTTCTATAAGGAACCTTCATAGGATAAAGTGCCTTATTGACAATTGACAACCCATATTAGAAAACAATTCAGATAAGTTAATCAAACAATCCATATCACCTTTAACCCCTTAAAAACACCTAGATAAGTTAAGAGACAACTCATATCACCTCTAAAAAATTATTTTATACATCAAAATTGAGTATTTTATACATTATATTTTATCTAAAGTTCTATTTTACATTTACATGAAGAGAATAAAAATACATGTAGGAAGAATTTTCATTCACTCATGGATGAGATGTTTTACACTTATCTGAGATGTTACAAGAGTCATATGAGAAGGAAGTTGTACCTTTTTCCCTTGCAATTCATCCCAACACATTTGTTCACTATCTTTATCAAACCAAGATAGGTCAAATCAGATCATAGTTTTGCATTGCGGTCCTTGTAAGTACCATCTTCCCATTTCTTGCCAAAAATCAAATATAGTTGAACCACTTTCGAATGCTTGAAATTAAAACAAGATTAGAACTAACAAATATTTAACTAAACAATCCATATAACTTTGCAACAACTTATAAGGCTTTCGAAAAATCCACACAGCTTAGAAACAACCTAGACAGCCTGATCAATATATTAATTGCACAAAAATAAATTGGCAAAATAATTCATAAAGCTTATAGACGACTCATACCACCTTTCAAACAACCTGTAAAACTTACGATTAACAACCTGTACAATAGGAAAAATAACTCATAAAGCTTATAGACAATCCATATATATATAAAATTACAAGAAAATGCCAATCACATGAACAAAAACAAATTGGCAATATAATTCATAAAGCTTACAGATAATCCATACCACCTTTCAAACAACTTGTAGCATTTACAAGTAGCAACCCGTATCATCTTTGCAAATCATTTGTATTACTTCAAAACAACTTGTATGGTAAGAAACAATGAAATTGCACCGAAAATAGCTCATAGTGACTACAAACAACCATATATCTTTCCAAAGTACATAGATAACTCACAAACAACTCATATACAACTTTTTTCCCTCTATAAAGATTCAATCTTTGTAAAAAGAAAAGAAGAAAAATCAGATTTTAAAAAAATATATAAAACAAAGTGAACAGAGGCCAAGACTTGTCGCTATGAAGCATGTATAACCAAGATAACAAAAAAGGTGAAACCTTTCTGAAAGTAAGTTACGTTCTAGATATTGTCTCTTCGTGTTTTAACAATGTGGAATATTGTAATTTAATCAAACAGAATAAAATAGGCAGAAATTAAAGATTTTCTTTACTTGTTTGGTTTCTGACCAAGGTTCACCAAAAAACATATGCCTAATTTTCCAAATCCTTTAGTTTGCTGGCAAAGGTTGCAACAATGTCTTCTTCCAACGTATGTAATTGTTCAAATTTGGTGTCAAGTTGTTGTAGCGTTGAAGCCATGGCCAGATCAGTTCCTTCATGTACAGTCTTCAGAATATTTCATGCCAACTTTGCAGATTCACATTGAGAAATGTTGCCATACTAATGAGAATCCATACCACCAAACATAGCATTTAATCCTTTAGAATTTCCTATCAACATTTTCAATTCACGTTATGACCATTTCTCAATCAATTTTTTTAAATAGATTCCCCAAATTCATCTATAACCTTAGGTATAGTCAATCCTCTAATTGTTGCAGTCCAAGCATATTCATTTTGTGCATGAATGTATACTCCCATTCTAGCTTTCTAGAAAAGATAGTTACCTTCATCAAGAAGTGGGAGATCTATTGGATGATTGACCTTCCTTGAATGTACTAATCTTGAACATAATCTTCAAACCACGATCTCACAGTTGCGTATGCAACTGCAATTGTAACCAAAGCTCTGATACCATTTGAAAGAGTTACATTCTATATATTGTCTATTCATGTTATACGAATGCAAAATATTGTAACTCAATCAAATAGATAGAAACTAAAGATGAAGACACAAGAATGTTTGTTAACGCAGTGTGGCCAATTCCTTGCCCACTCTGTGGACTCCTCACCCAGATTATGTTCTTTTATAACTTTGATTACAACAAGAAACTTCAATGCAACCAACACCAATTTCATAAGATCATAATATCCCAAGCCACTTGAGATTGATTAACAGCTTCAATCTTGCATGATTTTCCATTCCACAAGGAAATTAACAACTAACTTTACTCCAAAGTTAGTTTTAACCTCCAGTCAATGAAGATGCAACTTTCACTAAAGTCGCAACACCATTCGTAAATAACTCTCCTCCAGATTGGCAGGCAATCTTGATCAGATAGAGAACAAAGATATGATCTTATGATCTTCTTGAGTAGAATGAGATCTCGAGTTGAAATGTTTTGATAATCTCTCAAAAATGAATTGCTTGATCCTGACTCTTTATTGTAACTCTCAAGTAATTTGTAACTCAAAATTTCTCTTACTAAACATTGCCCAATTCTCTACATGCTTCAAGATTTTGAGTACTTTGCCATATATGTTTGACTTCCTCCAATATGTTCTAGAATTTCCGCCTTTGAATTTTGAATCAAGTTGCTTGTTGAAAATGCAACACATGCTCCTATTACAATTGTTCCAACTTATCACAACCTGTACAACCCTTATAGAAAAACTCATGACAAACTTGTTCTTCAAGTCAATTAAGAAATAACTTCTCCTTTGAATATTTTGAAAATACTTCAACGTATCTTCAAAGACCAACTTTGACCAATCTTGCTTTGACTTGATTAGTTTTAACCGATCACAACTTGATACATTCTTGCAACTTATTGTAAAAGTTATTTCCGCAAAACCCTATTTTGATATTATACTCAAAATACAAATAATAAAAATACCCATTCATTTTTCAAGATGAAAACCAACCTTATTTCTTTCATGAGATTTAATCATTGTAAAGAAAAGAGAAGAAAAATCAAATCATAACACATTTCAAACAACCTGTAAGACTTACAAGTAACAATCCATACCACCTTTGCAAACAGCTCATATTACTTCAAAACGACCTACAAAGTAGCAAACAAAGAAACGACTCCAAAACATTTTCTACCAAAAAAAGTTTCAAAATAGAAAAATCAGATTTCTTTTTTTAAAAAGAACATAAAACAATGTGAATAGAGGTATACATGGGATGTTGGGAGTCATCTGTAGCCAACAAAATAAAAAAAATGAAACATTTCCAAACTCTAAATTTATAATGTAACTCAAAAACACAAAAATAAAGATACCAATTCATTTTATAAGATGAAAATCAACTCGTTTTTTTTTTCTTCCCATGAAGATGCAATCTTTATAAAGATAAGTGGAGAAAGATGAGATTTTTTCAAATTGGGTTGTGGAGGAAGGGGATGGTGTGGGTTGGAATAAACGGATTATGAATAGGATTTTGGATATTTCTATTTGATCCGAAAAGTTAATTAGATAATTTCATATCCCAAAATAGATATATTTTGAAAATTTTAAAGAGATAGCCGTATTTTAAATTGAGATGATCAAAATGAACATCCAATTTTCATTTAATTTTTTTATTAATAAGTATCAATTCTGAATGAAAAAATATATATGATAGAGTTCGTAATTAACGAGATGAATTCGTACATAATAGATTTTTTATTTTTATTTTTAAAAGGCACGAGAAAGCCATCGCACAGAAGAATACTCAGTCTTGGCCCCACTTTCCTATAGTCCTTACTATTCTCTCCCGCCGCCAAATATAAACTAGAAGAGTCCTGTGCATCCCATTTTATCCTTCCCTTCAACGTCATTTCATATCATATACTCCATAATAAGCAATATATATATATATAGTAAATCGCTCCTCTCTATTTGTACTTAATTATGGCAGCTTGTTGTCGCAGTCTAGCCGCTGTCCGCAATGGCATTTTACCGTATCAAATTTTATCTTCAGAGACCCCGGAGTCTGAATTCCCGCGAATCTCTACGATTCATCAACTGAATCGGCAGCGAGGAATTGTACTGAGATCTAGGCCATGGGTGGTGGAAGCAGTTGGTCCAGCCGCCGGAGGCAGAACGACTTTCGGATCGGACGCTCTTCCCGAGAAGAATGAGAAAGTGAGGCGGTGCTGTTCTTATGCGGCTGGGGAAGTGGAGGAGCACAGTACCGATGATTCAAAAGAAGAAAAGCGGTCCCGTAATCGGACGGCTGATCTAATAATTGCAGCGGCTTTTACCGTGATTCTAGGTGTCGGGAATCGGGTGCTCTATAAGCTTGCTTTAGTTCCTCTCAAACAATACCCCTTCTTTTTAGCTCAGCTTGCCACTTTCGGGTACCTTTTTTTCCTCTTCTTCTCTCCATTATCACCTTCAGGAACCCAGTTATTACCTAATTATTCTCTGCTAAATTGCATGTTACTGTGGTTTTTTGTGTGTTAGTTTATATTTTGTTGTTTTTTTACGCAATGATGATATGCTATGATCAAATGCCTTGAGATGTGGACCAATCGAACCTTTTTGAATCGTGGTTGACTGTGGGTTCTACCACCCCTAATTGTCTTTTAATTCTATTTTTAGTCCCAAAAGTGGCCACCACAGTGTTTGTCGTTTTGCAGTTTTTATTTTTTTTATTTCATTTTATATTATTGTTAGTTCTTATTTTTCTCTTTTAGGTTTTTGTTTGTTTCGTCGAATGCGATGCATCAAGACATTAGTTGATTTTTCTCATTTAGAAAAGTTGAAACCTTGTATTTATCCAATACAAAAATGTTGTTTATTACACCCTTCCTCTGGGATTTATTTCTATTTTGAGTCATAGGCACATGAATATCTCATTTCCTTAATTATTTAAAATTTTGATAAGAAATAATTAAGTCAACTAATTTTCTTAAAATTTGTACAAGTTAAATTGAGACATTCAATTTCAGATGGAAGGAAAAGAATATCATTAAAACACCATAATTACCTGCACAAATTGTCCAAATTTGAATGTTAGTTGGAATTGAATGATCATTATCACGTTCTAATAACAACTTTTTAAAATCAAAGTCAGAGTACAACTTAGTTTTTTTATCTAATAAGCCAAAATGTGGATATTAATTTAGAATTTTTAACGTGGAGAATAAGAATAAGATAGGTTAGTAATTTCAGAGTATTTCAAGAAAATATTTCTAAACAAATGCAAAATATTCTTTCTACATTTATGGCCTCTGCATGGAAATTAGATAATTTTTTTTTTATTTGAATCTACTAAAAAATATATGTGCTCATAACATGCTAAATATATTCCACTTAAAATTTTTTGAATAATATATGTTAATTTAAATCTGATTAACTTGTAGGTTTAATCATTTGTGGTCAAAATGTTCAACTGCCTGAGCCAAGAGGAGATCTTGTTGTCTTCTATGTAATACCTTGTAAATGTGTAGAACTTAACAAGCAAAAATTTTCCAATCTCAGCTTTTTTTACATTTTCTCACATCTCGGCTTTTGTTAAGTTAAGCTATATGAATCAATTAGCTGAAGGGTTATCAATTAAACTTAACTTATATAAATTATTGGAAGAGAGAAAGTATGTTTGAGAAATCTCTCATCAATGTTATGCAACTATCAAGTCATATTAATCCTTTATCATTCTGTTTCTAACATCAAATATCTAAATGGTTTGCAAGAGGAATAAAAAATCATTATATTTTATGGAAACCTGTAACAGAGGAAGTGGATTTTACTCCCTGAGTTTCCTTGATTCTTGTTCATGACCTAGTTGTCCCTATGTGCTGGACTTGCCACAATAAATCAGTGTCAATCTTTCCTGGCTACTAGCCATCAACATGAAAGTTGGAGGCATAGATCTGCGCTTTCCAGTACAACTTGAATCTATTTGAAGCTTACTGTGGTCGAATGTCTAGAGCTGAGGGACCATAGAATGAATGTCAAGCTTTCTGCAAAACACCAAACAAGAAATTCGGGTTTCTCCCTTCGATGCCACTCCGATGCTAAAGTTAGTATTTGGTCAAAACTTAAAGAGTAAATGATGCAATAATCATTACTTACCTCATCATTAGAATAAGAAACCACTTATATAGATCCTGGTATATTTAGAAAAGTGGCTAAACCATTGTTTGACTTTTGGTCACTTCTTTATGAAGAAAGCCTGAAGTCTTTTTGCAAGTATAATTAGGAAAAAATTTTGATGGTAAAATTAATACATACAATGTATAGATTAAATCCAAATCTTTAAATATGCTTGAAGCATTCATGTAACAAAGTAAATTTATTTTCAATAACGGATATAAAAATTTAGTTTGTCATGCTTAGAATTGAGGCAAAAGTCTGATTGTTGAATAGCTATAATTAGAAGATTTGATTAGTTGGAATTGATTCAATTACTTGTAAATTAATTAGTTAATTAGCCATAAAATTAGCTGTAGATTCTTTCTAAACTAACCATAGAAATTTCTGTATAAATACGAATGTTCATGGGATATAAAGCCACATTTGAGAAAAATACAGGAAATCTTTTCCTCACCAAAGCTCAAGTTATATTTGTAAAAGTGTACATTTTCCTACATGGTGAATTAGTCTTCTTTTCGTATGTATTCTAGCCAAAATCGTGGCTTCTTGCCCCTAATAAGTTGAGATGCAAAAAAAAGAATGAAATATATATACTTTACAAGATCAATTTAACTTAAAATTAACAACTTATGCTTTTTGAACCACTTAAAATATGAGGTCAAATAGACTTATCATCAATTTGTAGTGATGCTCCACACTCCCACATTGCCCGGATGCCACATATTTCAAATGTGAAATTCCGGTTTGTTTATGCCGAAATCAAGTAAATATTTTTATTTAATTTTCCCCTATTTCATCTCTATGCTTTCTTTGAAGGCTAATCAGTGTCATTTGTAGGATGTGTGAATTCAGAATTTTTTCCCCTGTTTCCATTTCTTAGGATCCTATTATTATTACTATTCTTTTTAAGCTCATTCTTTAGATCTATTACAATTTTAGGTTGTGAAAAGATGTACTAGCTTCAGTATTCTTGAGTATTAATTGAATATATTTCCTGGTTTGTCTCTTGGTTGACAGATATGTGCTTGTCTATTTCTCTATTTTGTATATCCGTTATCATGCTGGGAAGGTAACGAACAAAATGCTTGCCTTACCAAAAATGCCATATCTTGCTGTTGGTTTCTTGGAGGCTCTTGGTGCTGCTTGTGGAATGGCAGCAGGAGGTAACATATACGTATAGGTTTTTCTGGTCTCCTCCAAGTATAATTTCTCTCTTGACAACTCTATAAAGTCAGTCTTTGGTTATGGTTTTAGGTGTCTGGTCTGGTGTTCTGAAGTTTCTTGGAGTGTTCAAATTTCTGCTTTGCCTGACTTATGCATGCATCTTTCACAGAATATACTGTGGTTTTGGTTTGTATTGTAAAGGTTGAACCTTCCAAAGTTCTTTGAGAAAATTTTTTCTCTTGTCATACACTTTGGAAACATGATTTGTGATAGATGTTTGGGGAAATACCTGGTAATAAAGAACATGCAAAGGCAACATATCTGGATGTGCAGAAATGCTGCTGTATGCTACGTAGCATACAACAACATTCCTGTCTGGATGTGCTTATTTGTGATATATGACTGCTATTTGTAACTGCAAGAGAGATCTCACTTGTGTAGAAAATAATATTACTTGAATTGGATGTCCTATTTCGACTTGGATGACAAAAAGTTTGAGGATATAAAATAAAGTAACAATGTAAGTTTGTAGTGAGGTTTTAATTGATTTAGAAAACATGACAATTAGTTATTGACATTCCAAAATAGATGAAAAAATTCAATTAGGGAGAAAGGGAGTTACAAACTATGGAGTGCAACCGACTTTTGCAATCAAAGAATCAAAATAAGAGTGCTAATTGCATCTAAATAAAAAAGGAATCAGGTTAAAATGATCCGTGGAAGCCACTTTGAATAATAGATGATTAGTGGCTTGAGCAAACTGAATGAGAGGAACATTACAGGAATATCGCTGTTAATGTTAACACTCAACTTGCCAAACTAATTCTTCAATGAGTGTTTTCATCAAGCTGAAGAGGCATACCATTAGAAGTTGGGAGAAGATAACTTTACAGTAAAGGTTTCTACTACCATTATTCATTGTGCATGTGATGAAAGCTTCAAATGTTCATTATAAAACTGTTTTGCTTGTTTTCATAATTTGATGCTCCTGAAAACAATGCTATGTCTGATAGTTTAAAAAATGTTTGTTATGAAACAGTTTTTGCGCATTTTTGTTCATTTAATTGTCCTAATGTACTTTTGGAAACAATGTGATGGATGGACTGCCATCACTAGAGGTGGACCTTGGAATATCATGGTAGAACATTCTTTACTCATACCCAGAGGGGGCTCAGAAGCCTTTTCTTTTTCTGGATTTGATTTAATAGTTATCTTCAAGCCTCAAAGTTAATCTGATACCACTTCCAAAATTGTTAATATAGCATTTTCTGATCTCCAAGAAATTTATGGCTAATCTCTTTTACCGTTCCAAGGTCAAAATGATTTTTGATGTCAATCTATTTGATTCTGACTTATGATGAACTTAATCTTCTTGTATTGCATTGAAATCATAAAATAGCACTGTTTGGTTTTGTAATTTTTTTTGCAAAGGTCAAGTATTTTAAAATGATCCATCTTGAAATGAATTGCTCTTGTAATGCATCAGAAGTTGTCTCAATACTGACTTCATTCTTGTAATTGCCTTGAAAAACAGCTAATCTTTCAGGGGCTTCCATTCCTATATTATCCCAGGTAAAACTAGTTGATGGCTCGATGGCTCACCTTTCTGTCTTCATTTAATTATCAGATTAAGTACAATAAAAACACATCTGTTCCTAATAAATGAATTGCACAATTTTCAATGGCATTGGCTCTATTTGGAGAGCGTGTTTTTAGTTTTCTTAACTTGAAAAATGAGCAATTTTTACACAAAACTCATTTGGTCAATTGTTGTTCCAATCTCAAATGTTTAAAATTTGGATAAAATTGGCTGAAAAACACAAAATTGGATAGACATGTTTTCTGTTTTTAGTTGCGTTTTGGTGCACCTGTGCACTTACAAATCCCACCTATCAAATCCATGCTACTACAAACTCTCCTTTTTATTTACTCCTGACCATCTAATGCTTACCAAACTCCCAAAAAAGTCTATCTTTATCTCTTCTCTTCTCTTTTATTTCTAGATATGTGAGATTTTTCTCTAAGAATTTAGAATTAAGAAGAACTAACACTATCCTTTCTCATAATTTGGTAATTGAGCACTTCTAGACACAGGGGAACATAGATTTACAGAGAAGAAGGGAGGGAAAGTTATTAACAGATCTGCAGTAGTTCACTCACCGACTGCCCATTCAAAGAGAGTTCACTTATTTGCAGATGGTGCAATTTCATCCATATTCCTTCTTTTCCGTCTCTCCTCTTTCTTCTTCCCATTTCTAATACCATTTTTCTTCCATGCTTCTCTTGCTTCCCCTTTTTTTCCTAGGAGGACTTGACAGCCATAGATTTTGCATGTGTGACTTCTTATGAAATCTAGGTTAAGGATAAATGGTAGATGTAAATTGAATGAATAGTGAAGGGTAGTTATATAATTTTGAATCTTTGGAAATTTTTAAAAAACTAGAGATATGAGTTAATCCAAATAAAAGTTGAATTTTTGAAAACTTAAAATGGTGTTTACAAAAGTTCGATCACAACATAGTTTTCTAGGTCTAGAAACTGAGTTGTTGTCCAGATAGACCCATGTTTTTTTTGGCATCTTCATTGAAGCTATTTGATTGAACATTTGGACCTGGGATATCGAAATTTAAGAATACAAAGGTAGCATAAACTATCCATTTAATTTTGGCACCTAAGGGGAATAACATCATTCATTTCTCTACTCTTGTTATTAAAACTTCTCCAGTACTGTTCAGTGCCTGAATGCTGCCCCAACAGAATTGGACAGTAGCCCAACTTCCCTCCATTCATTACTATTCATGTAATAGAATGAATGATATTTCACCAAGGAAATCCATATCTTTTGTGGAAACTGAATAGTCCGACTGTTAATGTCACAAACATGGCAGTATTGGCTTTGACAAGTATTACAGCTTCCTGGTTGGAGCTGGTTGGAAAAGGCAGCAAATTATGTTTGATCATGTGTGCTTATGAACACTAACATCTACTTTAATCTATTGTAATCCTATAAAATGTAACCTTCTTAATATATGTTGACACTCCCCTCAAGTTGTGGCATAGATTAATCATGATCAAATGTAATTAATCGGAGCCCTACTAAACACCTTAGTAAAGACTAGAAATATTTCCAAACTAATCTCCAGTTGCTGGCATGACATGTCTTGTAAAGATGTATTTTTCTTGAATCTTCCCCCAAAATAATATAATAGTAAATTCCAATTTGTTTAATCCTTTCATGAATATGATCAAAAGCAATAAGAAATGCAAACTGATCATCACAATGTAGCATAGCTGGCATAATAAACTTTAGTCCCACTTCCTGTAGTATTTTGGAAGAATTTGAGCAGTTTTAAGTTATGTTCAAAAGCAATAAGAAATGGAAACTGATCGTCACACTATAGCGTTGCTGGCATAATAAACTTTAGTCCCACTTCAGTAGTTTAGAAGAATTTGAGCAGTTTTGAGTTATGCTTTGGTTTGATTAGCATGCAAATATTGGAATGAATAGTCTAGGGATTGTTCAAGAGGAAGAGTAACACCTGCTAATGGTAGCCTCTCAAAGAGAGAAAATGAGGTAAATGAAATATGCCTAACAAAATTATAAACCAAATGTACTTTCAATTCACTAATTTGCTACCAGAGAGAAGTATTTATAATATAAAACCAAGACATTTAATTTACTTTATAAACACTTATAAAGACCAAAACCAAACTAACTTAGGTTTTGTCCCAAATACATGAGACTCGTTACTTTCCTAAGATGATGATAAGTCCAAGTAATGCTGAAATACTCATTAAGGAAAATGAAAATCCCTAGTATAAAGGGTCTGACAACATGTTGAAGACAATAAACCCTCTGCATATGATCTTAAACATCCCCCTAAGTTGGTTGAGCTTTATCCATTTTATGCCCATCACAGGCTCCATAAGGGGTGTTACAATCACACTTGAACAAATTAGGCAGGTTGGATTCTAGATTCTAGAGGTGGCTCCCCCATATGTAATTTCCCTCACAAATGTCACTCACTGATCTGTTGGCCTAGAGACTAATGACATGGCAACATCCATGAGTAACTACTTAAACCTCATTTACTAAGCCATATGTAGAATGGTTACATGGGGGTCATCCATTTGATAAATTACTAGATTGAACCAAACATGTAGGATTTTGGAGGTGATAAGAAAATATACATTTTTCCTAGTCACTAACCTTTTTAGGTAGTTTTTGCAAACACTAGCCTGAATTTAGATTGTGAGTTTCACCTGAATTTTTATGAATCATTTTCAAAATGGAGTAAAAATTTGCTGAATATGTCAGCAAATGAAATTCCTTGAAAATTAAGATCTAAAGAACTTTAGAACCGTCAAAACCTTTTAGTAACTTCTTTTGGTTGTTTCTATAACCTGGAGAAATGGTTTCCCACAAGCCAGTATAGTAATTAGTTCATTAGCAATATTGGGTAGATACGCAGCTTCCCAAATTTCCTCATCATAAAGGTTAAGCTATTAGAGAGAGGTTGAATTTAACTACTTAAAACAATTGATGTTTGATAATTTCAACTTCACAATTTCTTATTCACATTTGAAAAATCATCATTCTTTTGTACCAGACTATTGAAATTTGAGAATAATTCTTTGTTTGCTCATGCTGCTTGCAGAGCTTTCTTATTTGGCAACTCGTCTTGTCATATATTTTTCTTGGGAGAAGATATAGTTTCAACCAGCTACTTGGGTGCTTTCTTGTAGCTATTGGTGTAATAATAACCGTAGCAAGGTAAGCACATACTTCTGCACATGGTAGATCATGTGGCTTTTATATAAATGGTTTTGCATCTAAGCATTAAGAACTTTGGGTTTAAAACACTTATGACACAAAATTCCAGAGCTTTCATTTGTTAGGTTAAAAAACAGATGTAATAAATGCATTAATCAAGGTAATTGTGCTTGTTATTAATGTTTCTTTTCTTGGAACATGATACTAACTGTATTCCAGTGCCTTTTAATTCCCTTGTTCTATTTTGCATTGATGTTGTGTATGAAATTTTTGTATGTGCAAATAAGTCATATCTTGATTGAGGGGTACTCTAATACGATTCAAAGATAAAGGTCCAATTTTGACCTTACACAAATATTTATGGAGAAGATTTGACCATAAAACAAAAACTACCTTGCCAGTATTAATTTGTATTAATTTAAGCTTTAGTTGTCGGACCCAAGTAGCAGTGAGATTTGTATCCTTGAAGTTAAAGAAGTTGAAATGTCAGATTAAAAATATGTTTATTTTAAAAATTAATGCATTGCACTTGTGGAATATTTACCCTTAGTGGCATATGTTTTACATCCTTCAAGGATTTTATATCTTCTGCATCACAAATGTAGTTTTGAATTTGCTTTCTTTCTGTATTACCTCATGAACATTAACTGTGGTTTATCTTGATCTCAGTGTTAACCATGAACGTGCATTTTTTTTTTTAAAATTTTTTTATCATTCTGCAGTTTAACTTATTAACTCTTCTTGGTCTTAATGCATTATTAAACCCTTCAACTCCCTTGAGTTTTATTTTAACCTATTGGGCAATTCAACTAGCCCAAATTTTCAATTAAACCCTTGAGTTTTTATTTAAACCCATTGAGCCTTATGTAGCTCAAATCATTCGCATAAATTCTCCACATGGTGAACTTACCTCACCATCTGTCTTTTTGAACTCATCTCATGGTCCTCTCCTTCCATGGAATGGTTTGGAGTTTTCATTCCACTTTTTCGTTCAGTTCTGGAAGGTCAACGTTTGTTTTTATGGATTTATGTTGCCTTCTGAATCTGATTGTGTTCATCACTTTCCAATTAAATTGGACTGGCAGTGTAGAAAGTTTATATTAGTGATTTAAGCTGCATCTAGGTTTCAGTGGTTTAAAACAAAAGTTTAAGGGTTTAATAGGGAAATATTGTCAAGTTGATGTTTTCAATAGGTTAAACTAAAAGTTTAAGGCGCAATGGGGAGACTGTGCCAAGTTAAATGGCTTAATAATGCATTATGCCACTCTCCTTGTGACTGGGAGCTCACATATGTAAACTATGCAGTGGGTCTAGTGCTGGTTCCTTGATGGAAGCCGGTATATTTTGGAGTCTCTTGATGATAGTTTCCTTTCTGTTCCAAGCTGCTGATACAGTCTTAAAGGTCTATAACTTCCTTTGTAGGTTTTCAGTGTGTAACCCCATGGTGGTTGCTTTTCTCATATTACCTACAATTGTTATGTGCAGGAAATAATATTTCTCAATGCAGCTAAGACTCTGGAGGTAGGTATATTGACTGCTGCCACGTTCACATTTGCTAGTTTCACGGGAGCTATATCTTTAAGCATATAGACTTTTCATTCAAAATTGGGGAATGTCATTTTGTAATCTAAACTTTGATGTAAATCTATTGAATTTGTCTTGTGTTTTCTTTGCATTTGGATCATTCGGGACTTAAGGTCCCCTTTTTCTGCATCCTAAGCAGGATCAATATTTCTTGCTGAATATTTGTAGCCTGTAAACTTTTGTGTTTGGTTAATGTAATGTGGTATGGTGGTAGGGTTTTACTTTTCTTGTTCTCAACAAAAGTAAATAACTTCTTGTTTTGGTATTATCTATAGGGAGGGACAGTTGATGTATTTGTTGTAAACTCATTTGGATCTGCTTTCCAGGTGAGAATTTGATGTTTGGATAGTACAATGTTTGAACTTAATATACCTCTAAATTTGCATATTTATGAAAATGGTGAAAGTGCAGGCAATTTTTATATGTCTCCTCATGCCATTCTTGTCAAAGTTATGGGGTATTCCATTTGATCAACTGTCTTCCTATCTTAAAGATGGTGCAGCCTGCTTCTTAAACCTTGGTTCTGTAGCGCAAGGTAATTGATCTTTCTCAAAGAAAACTTATCTCCTTTTTCCCTCTCCTTTCGGTTGGTTTGGGGGTGAGCGGTGGTTTATAATTGGCTATAATATATTTTGCTGATTTATGCCTTGAATTGTATGAATGATGAAGTATTGTTAGTGCATCACTGCCTGATTTTTTCACTTCCTGTTTAGCTCCTATGTATTGAGACAGAAGTGCATTCAGAAACTTAGTGGAATGGACGGGAATGATAACATCTTGTTTCCTCCCTTACCCCTTCCTCTACCACCTGATGTCCCTCCACCTTCTCGGTGTTTGAGAGGGCATTGTGGTGGTAGTGTAGCAGCAAATTTCTGCCAGATTGAATGGCAGAGCCATGGTTTCTTTAAAATCAATGGTCTTTTAGCAGAATTCTATGAACTATTTGTGATTTTGATTGCCTCTTTTAGTTTTAAATTTTGGAGTTGGTGTGAATTTTGAAATTGCACATAGAGGCTTAAAGGAGATTTTGCCCTTCAACCCATGGATTTTGGTGGTGATTTTGTTCAACTGGATGGGCTGCCATTTGGTTGCTAATTCCCTTAGTATTTGAATTTTTTTTTTTTTTTTTTTTTGCTTTGAGCCTACTAGTTTAATATATGGAACAAAGAGGTAATTTGGTGGTCTTGACTTCCTTTTATCCTGGATTAGGATCACTCACAAAGGCAAAATGGTATCCATGGGGCTCCTGCCCCACCCAAATCTTGAGCTTATTTATTTACCTTACGGAGCAAGTAAAAGAATAACTAATAGAACAGCCGGTTACACAATACATAAATGTTAGCTAATCAAAACATCAAAAATATAGATCAAATCAAATACTCTTATGGAACTTAGTAAAAAGGTTTTGAATAGCTAAAATCAATCTAACCAAGGATGACTCCAAAAGCATTAATTGAAACTTTCAGTAGGAAGTGCCAATCATTATTCAGAAGTTGAGCAATTAAAGATTAACTCCTAGAACAGGATAAAAATATTTGAAATCCTAATAAATTATTTTACATTTATGCTATAAAATATTTGAGGTTCTCAAACATTTTAGAACCAGTTTGCAAATAAAACTTTCTAAAACAAATAAGCTAACCAACTCTTCCTCAAATCAATGCAAATTTAAATTCAAACACATATGTTAAAGTCTTATTAGCTGTGGTAAAGTTGCCGCATTTGGTACCGATAGGTCTCGAGTTTGAGACACAATGAAGGTAAGTGGAATCTGGAGATATGGGTATAGAGAGGTTAGGGGAGGGGTGGGCATACAAAAAAAACAATGGCATATTACAACACACGTATATAGTAATTCAGAAACAAATAATTGGAATTTAATCACCACATGTATAACATTAAACAATATAGTTTCTCAGGGTACCAGGCCACTAGATAATATTAACTTTGAAGATGGTCCAAAAACTTTAATTTAACCAGAGCCTTATCCTGTCGAGATAGAGGTTGCCCATGTATGAAGGTTTTTTGGTCCATGTCAAATACACACCCATATCATAGGAAGTCAAGTTCCTCATTGGCAATCATACATTATCAAAATATTACAATTTACCTACCAAATCAGCCTAATTAACATGTTACAGGTTGTGAAGCCCAATTCTTGGGTTAAATCAAGTCAGAGATGTGAGATGGCCAAGTTCAAAGTGGTTAATACTGGATGCTCTATGAAGAAAAAAAGAAAAAGAAGGAATTTAAGATTTGAAATCAAGTAACCATAACAATTTATAACTCTATCATAGTAGACGATCATGTATTTTTTAGTAAATTCCAGAAGGTAAAACCAGAAAATTTATTGCAATGCTTAAGATAATACCTTTGAAGAGTATAGTAGTATGTCTTAAATCATTTAAACATTCTAAAGTCAGCCAAATGGCAAATACAAACTAAGAATCGTGGATGAAAGTTGAAACTGGCTTTAAAGCTAATTAACATCATCATCATCAAAGCATTTTTTTTTTTCTTCAAAAAAAAAATTTCTTGCAAAAGTCGGTTGTAAAAGTTTTCATACTAGACAAGGACATCTTGGACTTTTAACCTGAATTATTGGAAAGGATTTTATAAAATGTAGAATTTTAGGATTTGAGAAAATAAATCATTCTCGTGTATTATTCACATTTGTATGCAAGTTTAGAATACCAAAATTGCATAACTACCAAATCAATTAAATCTTTTCCAAAGTACACAAAATTCTTAATCATATATAGTCTACTCAAAAGAAATCAGTTTTTTTCTCAAAAAAGAAAAATAAAACACTGTATAGAAATTGAATAGTAAAGAAGAAAACTGAATTTCCTGTGCACAAATTTTTCTGCAGTTTTCAGAAATCAGAAAAACTCTAGAGAAGCATGCACAAATTAACAGCGGAAAAGCATTATTTTTCGTGCATAATTTTCTCTTGAGAATTTTTGTGCATAATGTTCAGTATTTATGACTTTAAATGCTGGGCCCACCTCCCTACCTCAGTGCTAGGCATTTACATGCAGAAGTTATTGTACTTGTCAAGACACTATGGAGGATATTTTCAAGGAATCGTTGAGAGGGTGTTGGAAACTAAAGAATAATTTCTAGCAATAATAACTTCCTAAAGTAGTAACATGAAAATCTAGTACATTTTTGTTATTTACATGAGATTCTGCTGTTTAGTGGGTGCAACAGTAGAACTGACTCTTTCTGTCATTAATAATACGGACTGTAAAGATCATGGATAATTGATTCTGGCAATATATTTTTTTTAAAGGAAAATTTTACTTAAAATAAAGGATGTGCACACTTCTTCTCTTCACCTAGTAATAGCATGGATCTAGTCCTCTTGTGAGATAATGTGGATGCAGTAAAAGGAAAATTGCAAACTTGTCTAGTTAACCTATTTCAACCTTGTGAATCCACAAATTCTGACCAAAGGAAATATTTTTATCAGATAGAGACGGATAAAGCTTGATGTCTGAGCTACTTGAGAAATGAATCATTGGCAAAATAAACTCTCTAATATGTTAATATTCATTTTTAATTTAATTTATCTGTAACTGTTGACTAGATATGATTAGGAATTTTGTATATTTTAGGAAAGATTATAATTGATTGCATTGATCTTAGATTGATTTTGTAGTTAACGTTTTCTTGTATCCTAAACTGGTATATAGATGTAATTCTTCATAAATAATATACTAGGAAGATTTATTTTTTCAAACCCTAAAATTGTACATAAACATGAGCTGCATTATGAAAAGTTGACACTACTTGACAGAAAAATCTTTTGAACGACCAATGATTGACCTTTGTAATTCTTCGAGTTGATTGTCCACAATTTTATTTTCTTCATGTTTTCTACTAATAAATGGTTTTCGTTTCACTTGTTGAATTAGAAAATTGCTGGCTCAGGAAATAATATCTCAATTACGAGTCTTATATTCCTTGTTTGGTTACAATAATAATTAAAATATAAATTGAAATACATGGTCTAAGCATAACCGGGTGAGAATGAGTTGTTTGACAGTATTTCGCTTTGAAATTATTAGCTGATTGTGTTGTTTGTTGCATGTTTGCGGCAGGATGTGATGGTGCACCACTACTACCACTGCTATTTGTAACTGTCAACATGGGTTTTAACATATCATTACTATATCTGCTCAAAATCTCATCAGCTGTTGTATCTTGTCTTGCATCCACCATTTCAGGTAATTCTTTATTGTTGTTGATGAATTTTCTTTTGACACTAACCAGTTGTTAGCTGTGGGTTTTTACCACTGCTGGTATATTGTTAGTGTAAACTACAAAATAATATTGTTAAAAATTCAACTGAGCCCATTTGCTTGGTGGGTTTCCTTAATTGCAATTTATCATATATCTATCTAGTTCAAGCTTCTGATATGCAGAAGCTGCAACTGAATTATGCAATCATGGGATTCTGGTGATCATTTGGCTTTAAGATGTTAAATTACCCCCTCATTCAAAAGTTTTAACTAATAGAGAAGAGTTGAATTTAAACATGCCACTCACATGTGAGCTACGCAGATTATCATTGAAGGTCCTCAACATGGTCAACAACAAATGGGCAACAGTAAAAATTGTTATTGACAGGAGTCGAACATAGAACCACCCACATACCATGTTAATTTCCATATCATATAAAGCTCTGAAAAATCCCAGCTGAAAAGAAGCCTGGTTGCACTGCCAACTAACCACTGAACAAAGCTAATCATCATGATAACCAGTGTCCATGTCTGCTAGTTTTGTGCTGATGTTTATTTAGGGAAACTAGGAGAAAAGTTTGTGTCTCTCACCTTATTGGTTTAGGACTGCAGTTTTCGGAGGGGCCTGAAAGTTCCTCATTCTTAATTAAGCTTTTGAACTTGGTCTCGCCAGTTGTCTTGTTGTTCAAGATCTGGAGGATCTGCAAATCTTCTTAATGTGAATCCAAGTTTTGAACAGATTGTGAACTGGAAATAAATGTTGATCATTACGTGATACATCTTGTATAAGCTTGTGAGCAACTGAGTAGTCTTTCACAGAATATATCAGACATTTAAAAATGTGTGCCTTTCTTGGGTGAATTTGAGTAAACATGACTGATGATTAATTCCTTGAGGAACCATTGTAGTTGACTCAAGTCATTTGGAGGAATATCTTGGATCTCTTTTTTTTGTGATAGATGGCCATTTTATAGATTATACTATCTGAAGCAGTTGTAGAGCTTCTGTGAGCCGTTTTCTGGAATAGGAAGGCTCTAGCTGTCTCTAGTAGTT
This sequence comes from Parsonsia alboflavescens, assembly GCA_028571225.1. Lineage (NCBI taxonomy): Eukaryota > Viridiplantae > Streptophyta > Magnoliopsida > Gentianales > Apocynaceae > Parsonsia > Parsonsia alboflavescens. Next base: position 22,301 of record JAOXNR010012477.1, read on the forward strand.
GTTTATTTTTCCTTTCAGTCACATTGTTTTGGAAAGGTGTATCAACACGAGATGTTTGATAAAGAATTCCCTTTTGGGTTTGGTGGGATTGGAATGCATGGGATAAGTTTTCTCTGGCATTATTGATTCTAATATTGAACAGACACTTGAAAGTGCATTTTAACCTCCCTAGAAAATGCTCGAAAATGAGAAAATAACTTGGAATAATTTTTTTTATTAAATATAACCAAGTTACTCCAGAATAATCATCAACATGCATAACAAAATACTTGAAACAACACTCACAATCTAATGAAGACAAATTACGAAATTCAGGACATAATATCTTTAATATGCATCAAGAGGGTTAGCCCATGTGACAGTGTTCTACTAACAGTGGGGAAACATGCAAGACTTTTGGTTCATGAGTGTCTCGAAAATAAAGATCCCCATACTCTGTCCTCCACTGATAATTTGCTTTGCCATAAGATCATGAAATAAAACATGATCAACAAAGAACATTACAGATTAATTCAAAGAATGAGTGAGTTTACTGATAGAAACAAGATTTTAAAAGTAAACTTTGGTAAACTCGAAGTTGAAGGAAGTGAAGGAGTGACCCATCAGCTAAGATAACATGTAAGAATGTTTCATATGGTTAGTAAGTAGTCAAAGAGATAGGATTTGATGAACATGTAGGTGATTGTTGAGGCTCGCACGCTGGTCTTCAGGTCGGTCACACTTCGGGTTTTGTTAGGATTTTGTGTGGTGCAGGCAACCATGACTAGAAACATGTATGGCTCGGCTCTGATAGCATTGTTAAAACCACAAGATCACAGGTATAAAAATTTTAGGTTACCATATCCTTAAACATCTAGAATTAGGAAACCTTAACCTGCTTGAATTAAGATAGTCTTGTAATGTGATCCTTATACAAATACACGTGTTCAGTCTGGAATTCTAATGTTGCATCCATGAACAATCTTTTTTGACTTTGACATTTGATAGATATTGTGCCTTCTGTTAGTTCTCCATTCGAAACGTTTTTTTAAATCCATCTAACTGAAGCCACTGAGCGAATAATAATTTATTAATATTGCAACTTCAAAGAAAGCTGATTCTGGCTAAACAAGTTTTTTTCTGATATAGAATCAGCTCACTAAGGTCAGTAGCTCAAGATAAGAATCTTATGGTTTTGCAGGTTCAGTGATTTGACAGTCTCCCTTGCTTAATAAATTGGTTTACTTGATTGGAAGCCTTTGAATGCATTTGGATTAGGTTTTGAAATTTTATATATTTGATGTCACAAAAACCCTTGAAATTTGATTCTTCAGTGTGACTGTCTCTCTCTACAATACTGCATATGTCATTTGATTTAGATTCATTCTTTTTATTTGCTGAGTTTCCTATTTCTCGCTGATTTTCTTTCTCATCTTTTCTAATATATTGTATAGTGTCCATAGCCGTGCTCCTGTTCACATTACCGTTGCCCTATCTGGGTGCTCCATCCTCCCTTCCACCCGGTTTTGTAGCAGGCGCCATTGTTCTTGTTGCAGGCATGCTTATTTACGTCTGGACACCTCTGTGGCATGCCGTTACAGATAAGATAACCTATGGCGAGGAGCCCAGGAAGGACCTTTCTTAACCCACCGCCCACAAATGAAACTAACTAACAATGAACATTCTTTGTGATGTTTTTTCATGACTGTGTTACTGAAGGATCTTTGTCTCGTGGTTGTGGATACAGTTAAAAGTCAATTACTTTGGGACTTCAATTGAATTTGAATAGAAGTGCACTGAACCAACCACAACATCATTCGTTGAGAAATCTGACAAAAGCAGCCTCCACCCTCTTTTTTTCTATATCTGACTGACAGACATCCTGACATCTGCCCAGATGGCCAAATTTCCTGCTTTTCTTCGGTGCTTGAATTGAATCTAAAGTTTTCTCATTTATTTTAGTAAGTTGGAATATTACAACAGCAAGAATAACAACAAAGCAAACCAGGAATTAATTTTTCTTTTATAAATAAATAAATAAATAAATATATATAAATTGTTTTAAAATTTCTTTTATTTCATTTCATAATTGTTTAGTTGAAGTCAATAATAATAAATTATTATTTTACATAATTGTTCCCCAAATTTTGTTTCCAAAACAACTTCTAGATGCTTGTTTTGTTTTGTTTCTGTTTTAATGCAATGTTAAAATCATTACACGGCACCGATTGCAATCTACTAAAAATATATTTATTACTTCTTTTATCTGGAATTGAATGTCTCAATTTGACTTTGCAGTATTTTAATTAAAAAATTTTGACTTAAATTATTAACACAATTCATTATTAATTTTCTTAACAAAATTTTACTAGTTTAGGAAATAAGACATTCAATTTTAACCAATCCAAAATGAAATATGGAACATTCATTTTCGGACTGAGATAGTATTTTTATTATTATTTTAAAAATATTTTATATTTTTGATGGGGTGAAACAGGCATAACCTAGACTAAGGTCAACCCAAATGAGTCACAGGTCCTACGACTCCAATACCTGAAAGTCGAACTCACAAGGCCAACAAGGACGTGTGGGCAAGCGACGTGCCACCACCGACCTCCTAGGCCACAAACCTAAAGGTCACCGACCTCTTAGATGAGCTCGAGCTAAGGTCTTGCCAGACCTCGACTTCGACCTGGCAAGTTCCGATCCGAATCATAAATCTTCCATACCACGACCACCGGTGTGTGACTCCTAATTACTCCAAGGAGTTAAGGATCACTCAATGCGATCTCACCAGAAGAGATGTTCGGGTTTCTCAATGTCCACAAGGAGGTCGCGAAGTTGGTCTGAAGGTCGGCTAGCGAGCTCATAGCTCTCATAGAGACGTGAATTGAAATCGTTCTAGGGAAACTCCGAAATCCTAAGAGTAACTGGCGGGATTTGACTAAATCCCACAGTTATCCTAGTTACCAACAATTACGTAAGAGGGAATCGAATTCTGGGAGGTAATGGATTTTTCTCTTGCTACTTAAACAAAAACACTTAGTCAGTTTGGGGGGGAAAAAAAATGGAAAAAACTCACTTTCTTGAGAATGGTCTTTACCCGAAAACTCTCTCAAAATACTAACTTAGGCATCGGAACTCTTCCCCAGGTGATAGCCCACTCCGGTGACCTCTCTTTCTTATCTTCTTAGGCTACTGACAGCGGAGCTCCATCAGGATCTTCGGAGTGATCCGACCCATCAATTTTGGACCCCATCACTCTTGGTGCCATCTGCGGGGAGCAGAACAGAAAAGCCTAACTTTCTCCCTTACACAAAATAAATAAAGCAATCCTGATGGCCTAGTCGCAGCCTTCACATGTTCAGCCTCCACGCTGTGGCAGGCCATCAGCCAGAACACAGTTGCGCACTAAAGAGATAGTGCCGGAAATGACATCGCCGGTACAAGCAGTTGATAATGACAACCTAGGGTCGAGCACATAGCAAGGCCAATAGCTGCCGGCACAATCCGACCCATCCCAGAATGTCCTGACTAACCAAACGATGGCGCAAGAAATGCCGTAGGGGAGACACCTAGATCTCACTACAAATGGCAATAACTCTAGACCACCAAGGCCGCAAAGATCTTGAGGAAGCCGGGTATCCATGCCGATAAGCCTAATGGAAAGAATGGTGGCTGCCCTGGAGGGAATCTCAAGTAGAAGAGATTACATTTCCATTGGGAGTACTCCAACACCCTCGTGGAGAGAAACGCAACTGCCCAGTGGCCAAGCATACTCAGCCAGACAGGTTTCAACCTTTAGAGCCAAGGATTGACCTCCTGCGTAATGATGCGGGTCGAGAAGTAGGTCGGCCATAATAAAGGTCACAAGGAGCAAGGACTTTACCTGTGACCGATCTCAAAGAGACCCTCAATAATCAAAGGGGGTATGACCTAAGAGACAAGCTCAACCGAGCTGCCATCTCTAGAAGCCAAGGACATGATGCAGTTCCAGAAGAACAGGGGAGCTCCTGGGGTAAGCATACCACCTCATCATAGCCTAATGGAAATGACAGGCGAGAATGCTCGAGGGGCAGTCCCCAACCCACTAAGAAGAGCAGCTCCCCCAGCCAATCAAGAGCAAAAAAGCACTTTAGATCTTACTGAGCCTTTGCTGTTTGTCCACAGTATCCAGGTAGTTAGGATGCCCCTAGGCTTCAAGGCCCCACGATTGGAGAAAAAATATGATGGTATTGGGGAGCCACAACAGCACATTAATGTGTATGTCTCCTGCATGGAGATGTTTGAACACCCCAACCACATCAAATGCAGAGCTTTTAGGTCCACGCTGACAAAAAAGTCTCAATATGGTTCAAAGGAATCCCTGAGATAAGCATCTCGAGCTGGACACAGTTGAAAGTGCTCTTTCAGAAAAACTATCAACAAAGCACGAGGTGCGAGAAAGATATTAACAACCTTTTCCTCATCAATAGAAGATCAGTGAGAGCACTCGGAGCTATTAAAGTTGTTTCAAAGACGAATCAGTGGAGATCGAGTAAAAGAATGATGCCATCTACATCACTGCGTTGAAGCAAGGGTTGCAAAGGGGGTATATAGCCCTCAAATTGGCCGAGGAGCCAGTGAAAACAATTAAAGATCTACAGACGCACCTGGAAAAGTTAATCAAGGCTGAAGAAACCGCAATCCAAAAGAAGATCCCGGGCTTCACCTCTGCCACAGATAGAGACAATAGAGGACATCCAAGGAGTCCTCAGAAAACAAAGCAGGATAGGAGAGTGCTTTACCCCAAGGGGGGAACCTCGGACAAAAGAAGGAAAACCATACCCGACCTTGTACTCAAGCCACTCAAGACATCACGGGTCGAGGTCATGATGGTCATGGAGAAGAAAGGCCTTCTCAAGCCGTCCAGGCCCCTTAAGAGTCTTACCGCCAAAAGAGACTCGGCAAAGTTCTGCCACTACCATAAAGATCACGACCATCTCACAGAGCATTGCTTCGACCTCAAACGTGAGATTCAAAAACTCATAAAAGAAGGTCACCTACAAGGTTTCCTGGAAAAAAAAATGTAGGGCTTGCAAACCCACCACCAGCAGCACCGCAAAATCAAAGGGCCCCAGTTGGTGAAATAAATGCCATTGAGAGGCAATCAAAGTGAGCTCGAGGGGGAGATTCAGAACCCTTAACGGTGTCACTCCAAATCGACGACTTCCTGGTGAGGAAAATCTTGGTAGACACCAGAAATGTAGTCAATGTCCTCTATCATAAGGCCTTTGATTAAATGGGGATCGACAAAAGCTCGCTGCAGAAATCAGACACTGCACTGACCAGTTTCAACAGTAGTATGACCTACGCCGACAGAATCCTGAGAGTCCCAACCACAGTCCGAGTAGCTAGCAAAGAAGTTCACCAAGATGATGGACTGGATGGTCGTAGATGCCCCCGGGACCTACAATACCATACTTGGCTGTAGGGGGGTTGTGGACCTAAAAGCAAAGATTTCCTTGCTCAGCTACAACATGAGAATCTAGGTCGGAGAGGTTTGGATTACTCTTGAAGAAGATAGGGAAAGGGCTGTGAAATGTTACCTAGTTGAGGATAACGAAGAGAGCTCCCCAGAGCCCAAACAAGAGGAGTGCATTGACCTCTCAAAAGAGGATAACCACTTCAGAATTTAGGTAGCCGGAATTGGAGAGAAAGTCTTCGTTAATCCTAAATTCTCTAAGAAAGGGATTAAAATTGGAGAGCTCTTGCCCCCAAAGATTAAAGGGAAGCTGGTGGATTCCTTTGAAGAAAATCTGGAAGTCTTCACTTGGCAGCCCAGTGACCTCAAAGGAGTTGACCGAACCATTGCAAAACACAAGGTTGGGCAAGCAAGTGAAGCAAAAGAAGAGGACCTTTGCCCCAAAGCGTAACGAGGTCATAGCAAAGGAAGTCCAAGCTTTTCCTGATGCTGCGATTCTGAAAGAAGTAGTGTACCCGGAATGGCTAGCCAACCCTGCGGTGGTACCAAAGAAGGAGGGGACATGGAGAATGTGAGTGGACTTCACCACATTGAATAAATTTTGCCAAGACTCCCACTACCTTTCCAACATTGACCAGATGGTAGACTCCATAACTAGATACCAGTGGCTATGCTTCCTCAATTCACACAAAGGGCACCACCAGATTCCAATGGCCCTTGAAGACATGGAAAAGACCTCCTTTATCATAGAGGTCGAGACTTATTATTATGCCATGATGCCATTCGGTTTGAAAAACATTGGAGTAGAATTTCAGCGAGCGATGCACAAAATTTTCAAGAAACATTGAAGCTCATAGGAGACATCCGAGAAACCTTACAAACCCTGAGCACTGCTCATATGAAGCTCAGCCCGAAGAAATGCACCTTTGGGATCTCTGCAGGAAAGTTCTTAGGCTTCATGATCTCAGAGCGAGGTATTGATGCCAACCCAGACAAGATCAAAGCTCTGCTAGATACAGAACCTCCTAGAAATCTTAAAGAAGTACAGAGCCTAGCAGGAGAAATGGCGGCTCTAGGACGCTTTATCAACAAGATGGCAAACAACGGAGAAAAACTTTATGATGCCACAAAAAGCCAAAGGACTTCCAATGGTCTGAAAGAGGTTAGGAAGCATTCATCAAGCTGAAGGACTTTCTGGGTAAACCTCCTCAACTTGTCTCCCCAAGCTCAAGAGAAGATATCTGTATGTACCTGACTGCGACCGAAAAGGTAGTCCGCTTGGTATTAATACTAGAAAGGTCAGGTCAACAATTTCCTATTTATTAAGTTAGCCGTTTGCTTCAAGGTCCAGAGGCTAGATATATGGACCTCGAGAAATTTATTTTCCTCATCATTATCACTTCAAGGAAATTAAAGCCGTATTTTGAAGTTCGATAAGAGTCCTATCCAATTTACCTCTGAAACAAGCTTTGGCAAATCCTAAACTCTCAGGCAGGATGATGAAGTGGTCCCTCGAGCTCTCTGGGTACCAGATTCAATTGGAGCCAAGGAAGGCTATTAAAGCTCAATCCCTCTTAGACTTCGTAGAAAAATGTACCAGGGCTCTACTGGAGCATACAGACACTTGTGAAGGCAATATTTGGACCATGTTCACGGACGGGTCTACGGAGAAGGAAAATTCGGGTGTAGGGATTGTACTGATCACCCCTGAGGGACTAAGAATCCCTTACTCTATGAAGTACAACTTCCCAACCTTGAATAATGAATCCAAATATGAAGCTCTCTTAGCAGGCCAAAAGCTTATAAGAGATCTCGAAGTGTAGAAATTGCACGTCAAAACAGACTCACAAGTCGTAGCCAACCAAGTAGCTGGAAAGTACGAAGCCAAAGAAGACAACATGGTCAAGTATCTCAAAAGAGTAAGAGACATCATATCAAAACTTGACTACTTTCTCATTGAACAGATTCCTAGAGAGCAAAAATCCGAAGTAGACAGACTATCCAAAATCTATCGGGAAGTAGCTGGAACCAACGCTAAGCTACTTGTGGAGCAACTACGCACTCCCAACATTGATCAAGAGGAAAGTTTGGTCATAGAAGATTAAGTAGACTAGAGATACCCAATCTTCAGATTCCTCAAACACGGTGACCTCCCTGAGGACCCAAGAGAAGCTCGCCGAGTGCGAAGATGGGCACTTCGCTTTGTCTTGATTGGGGAGGACGAGGTATACCGAAGGTCGTACACATGGCCACTACTCAAGTGTTTAAGTCCAGGGGAAGGCAAATATGTGATTGACGAGGTACATAGTAGCATATGTGGCTCTCACATAGGAGCGAAGACTGTAGCAAAGAAAATCCTATGAATGCAGTATTACTGGCCTACAATGGCTGCAGAAGTTGAGATGGCCATACAGAAATGCACCAGCTGCCAGCTGCATGGGAACAAATCACATCTTCCACCAGTGAAGTACCAGCAAATCAATGCCTCAGTACCATTTGACATATGGGGAATTGACATCCTCGAACCTTTCACAAAGGGAGTAGAGTATTTCACCAAATGGGTCGAAGCGGAACCGATATCAGTAATCTCGTCTCAAAAGGTTCAGTCGTTCGTATGGAGGGACATCATATGCAGATTTGGGATCCCACGAGCCATCATTTCAGTAAATGGTCGACAGTTTACTGGCGATCCATTCAAGACCTTCTACGAGAACCTCTACATTGAGCAAAGATTGACCTTTGTGACTTACCCACAGGCCAACGGGTTAGCAGAAGTTACAAACCGATCGATCCTAGAAGGGCTAAAAAAAGGACTCAATGAGCTCGACAAAAATGGTCGCAATGTAGATTGGCCAAATGAGATCCCCAGCATACTGTGGGCATACAGGACCATACCTAGAAAAGCTACAGGAGAAACCCCATTTAGTCTATGCTTCGAAGTAGAAGCAATAATGCCGGTTAAGGTTGGGGAAACATCTTTAAGGCTGACCAAGTACAACTCAGTCTTAAACGAGGGCGAGAGAAGAGGAGAGCTCGACCTCCTTTAAGAGGTCAAAAACAAGGCAACTGAAGCAGTTAAGATATACAAAAGGTAAGTAACAAATTTTTTCAACAAGCGAGTGAAATAAAGACACTTCGCAGTTGGAGAAATGGTCCTCAAAAGGTCAGATGTCGGCAAACAGGGTCAATTGACCAAGTTGCAAGAAGGCTGGGGAGGACCCTATTTAATCCAAGAGGTTCACAAAGGAGAGAGCTACAAACTAGTTGATCTTGATAGAAGACAACTCCTGAGACCTTGGAATGACTGTCACTTAAAAAGTTTTATGCTTAAAAGCCATCTAAGATATGAAAGATCTAATGGACCTGTCGATTACACTCAGTAATTACCTCAATGAGCTTAGCACGATTTGAAGCTAAGTTCTTCTAAAGTTTATGCAGTCATTACGCTTGTACTAATCTAAATTACTCAGATGATAATAAAATTATGCAAGCATGCAATTGTTGAAAAACTATGAGTATGCAGAGATCGATAAATACTAAGCAGTTTATAAAGAAAGACTAAAAAAGAAAACGAAAGAGCCACAAACAGACTCTCTATGCTGTATCAAGTGCGGAAAAATAAGGCAGAAGGCCACAAACAAACCCCTACAAAGTATTCAATACATCGAAAGAACAAATAATAATAAGAACATCAAGACGGGAGATTTGGGGCAATCCTAGCAGTGATATCACAGAATTATTTCCGAGTCGGATGCTACACTAGAGGGATATCATCTCTATCAACCTCCTCCTCTACTGGGATACTGGTAGGAATGAAGCTACCAAGAGGAGTTGGGGCTAAAGTGCTTGTCAAGCAAGCCAACAACATGGTCAGACAGGGAGCAACTAAGAACAAATGAAGAAATTTGAAAAAAAGTCAAATGCCTCCCCAAAGAAGGCATTTAAAAGATAGGGAAACATTCTCGCAAAGTAATCTGAACCCAGAAAAATGGGGATACTTTCAGGAGAGGCCATAGCGTAGGGAGTGATGCCAAGAACCTCCTCATCCCTAACAACGGCCTCCACGATCTGTTTCCCCTTCTTAGAAGGAGCTTCTCTAGCCTCACTGACTTGGGCCAACGATTCTGCTGCAGACATCTCCTCAAGGGAGGCCACCTTCTGGTCCTCTTTTTCCTAGGGGAGGGAAGCAACTAACCCGGGGCGGCAAAGAGTAGAATCAGTTTCAAGATTGGTCTTTAGCCTAGGATTGAGCTCCCTAAGTTCGTCCAGGATCCCAGTATACTGAGACAGCTGCTGAGGCCCAAGTAAGGACTGCACGAACTCTTGGGAAGCAGGGACCTTCGTTAGCTTCTCCATAGAAAGGAAACCTTCCTTATCGCAGACCCCTTGCAGGCCTTCCAGCCTGGCATCAAGCTCATTGTTACGCTCCTCCTACTCAGCCATTTTCTTCTCAACCATATCTAGTGCCTTGGATAAACTCTGGCTGGCAGCAGTGGCCTCAGCAATGTTCCTCTCGCTTGCGACAAGGAGCTTTTTGGAAGACTCAAGTGAGGCATAGAGGTTAGTAACTTTCTCCTCCAGTTGAGCCTTGGCCCCTTGAAGCTCTTCCAGTAAGGAGGCGAACTCCCGATCTTTGGAAGCTTTCTCAGCTTGCCTTCTTAGCAGCTCGCCAAGGACTACATGACCCTGCGAAAGAGGAAAGGAGTAAATCAACAGGTAAGATTATTGAAAGATAAAGGCAGACTGAGGTCACTAGAAGCAACTTACCCCAACATTGAAGGAGTCCCCAAAAATTCCAATTTCTTCATCAGTCAGCTATCGACAGATCTCCCATCTAACTGGTGGAATGCACTCCATCAAAAAGGAATTAGCATGGGGCCACTAGAATAGAGATTCAGAGGTCTCCATGGCCAAGGCAAGGACCTACCTTTCATTCCCCTCATTAGGGCAAGCAGCCAAAACAGAGTCACCCAGTTTCTTGAGGGTCCTCACAACTTCCTCCACGGGGGTAGCCCAGGAATGAAGGCTTAGGACCAGCTTTTTCACTTTCCTGAGGGACCTGAAAAGTGACTTTCTCTGGGTAAAGCGGAGTGAGAGACGAAGATGAGAGAGGGATCTTAACAGGTCTGCTAGAAGGATTCATCCCTGCAGTAGTGGAATCTCATTTTGAGGCCCCTTTGGTCCTCTTAGCTACAGTAGTTCTTCTCTGACCTCGAGGAATGGAAATTGTAGCAATTGGAGTCCTGGATAGAGAAGGGCCAGCAGAGCCCCGACCTTTACCCCCAGAGGTCCTAGAAGAACCAGAAGCATTGAGCCAAGAGGATATCTTCATCGCTACCAAAACGTAAAAAAGAAGGATGTTAGAATCAAGTCAGAAGACACTAGAATTCGATCAACACAAAGAACTCTACCTACCAAAAGAAGGTATTCCCATAGGCTTCCTAAGCGAAAGGAGATCACGCTCTATTGACAGTCCAAGACCAGCAGAATGGAGGAAGGCTTTAGGCGAGCGGAGCACCCCACTATGGGTTTTCCAAAATTAATCAGACCTAAAAGGAAATCCCTATTATCAGCTTGGTCAACTGACAAATCGGGAAGGTCATTGAAAAAGGTAGGTTTTAAATTCCAATGCATATAAGCTTCAAGTCTAAAAGAATGGTCTGGGAGACGAAAAAAAAAGGAAAAAAGGTTTCCACTCCTCTGCAGAGGACTAGAAGGGGCCAACTAACTTATGGCAGGGGACCAACTGAAGATATCCGGTGCCCCATGCAGACGTAGAGGAGACACCTATTCTGTAAAAGCATCTAAAAAGTTCTAGAGAAATCAGGACTCTGTAAAGATGGCAAGTGGCTATGAAGGCAAACACCGTCTGGAAGGAAATGGGCACAAGTTGGGACAAAGAAAAGTGCCAAAAATAGTTAATATCGAAGAACAAAGGGTGGATGTATGGAAGCAAAATGCCTCCATTAAGATTAGCTCAATAGAGGACTATGTGTCCGTCACTCTTGCTACAAGCACGCTCATGTCCCTCATCGACTCTAATCACGTCCTTATCTAGACCTAACTCACCACAAAGTTGGAAGACATGACTAGGGCTCGGAATAGAGGGAGTAAGATAAGCCTCTATGTTAGAAAGTTCAAAGGCCTCAGTTTTCACCAAAGGAGCACTATCCAACGTTGGGGGAAGATAAGAAACTTCATTCTCTAAACCTACGGAGGAGGAAGTGGATCCCCCAGCCCGAGAGGAAGACGAGATAGACATAGTCGACATAAAAAGAGAGATATAAACTTTTGTCAGAAAAAGAGAGGGAACTCACTCGATGAAGTCTTGAAAGGAGAAGAAAACGTCCGGGAGAGGTAGAATGCTCGTGCTGGAGACAAGAGAGAATCAGTAAGACGTAGCTCTACGAAATTCTAATAGGAAGAGAAGTTTATGCAAATCCTTAAGATTTAGGCGAATCTAGGTTTGGATCAAATAAGGAAACCTGGGACCTTCAAAGTAGGTTAGATTTCCCTTGGCCCGGGGTGGGTCGACAGTTCAGAGATCAAACCCGCACCTAGCTTCCCCTCAGAAAACAAAAAAAGAAAAATAGCAGAGCTTTCCTTAGAAACATGATTTGGATTAGAGCTACCAAAACCCGAACTAGGCAATCTTCAAAGATCTTCTAGCAGATTTGATAGCAGATGCCTCTTCCTTACCCATTGATGTTTTCCTCTTGGCCAACTTCTCCTTCTTGGATTTAACGAGCTGGTCCATAGCCCCTGAGACCATTCTCCCAGCAGCACTTGCGGATGGACTCATCTTGAGGAGAACCCTGAGATTCTTTAGAGGATCCTTCTTCCATGGTGTTCTCCCAACCCTCCAATGATGATTTCCCACCAAGCTTCCAAAAACAAAGGAATGCACCCCTTTTACAAAGACAATTGTTGCCCTGAGAATGGTGCCATTTTACTGAGAGCCACGGCCTCAAGATGGTAACCTTTAAGATACCTGAAGGTCAGCCTCACAAAATTGTTGCAAGAAAACTATCCTAAAGATCACGAGTTAGAGATGGTAGCCCTTGAATACTTGAAAGCCAGATCAAAGACTTGGAGATGGTAGTTTTTAATGCCTGAAAATAAAATCCACAGCTTGAAGATGGTAACTTTTAATACCTGAAGGAAGGGTCCTCAACCTCAAGATGGTGATCATCGACACCTGAAGGTTAGACTCGCGACCTAGAGATGATAACCTATAATGCCCGAAGGTCATGTTGGCGAGTCTCGAGGTGAGAATAGGCAAGAACTTTTTATCACCAACCTGACAGGTCATGGACCCCAAGGTCACAGACCTCTGAATGAGCATGATAGGGGCCTCATTAGACCACAACCTGCAACCTTGTGAGTTCTAGCCTTGCTCATATGCCTTTCATGCCTTGACCAAGTGTGCACAACTCTACTTGAAGTAGAAAAATTATGAAGCTAGCTTGTAGCTCTACTAGAGACACGAATGAAAGGTACCCCAGAAGTTAGCTAGGAATCGGCAGACCCAGTAGTAGCAATGATTTGAAGATGGAAATTTAGGCACCAACGACCAAGGAGCTCGCCGGGCCTAAAGGGGGTAATAATGGGTGAAACGGGCAGAACCCATACTAAGGTCAACCCAAATGGGTCAGAGGGTCCCATGCCTCCAATACATGAAAGTTGGACTCACAGAGCCAACGAGGACATGTGAGCACGCAACTCGCCACCACCGACCTCCCAAGCCGCAGACCTAGAGGTCACTGACCTATTAAATGAGGTCGAGCTGAAGTCTTGCCAGACCTCAACATCAACCTGATAAGCTTCGATTTGAATCATAAATCTTCCATGCCACTACCACCTATGCAAGACTCCTAGTCCCTCCAAGGAGCCAAGGATCACTCAGAGCGACCTCACCAAAAGAGATGTTCGGGTTTCTCAATGTCCACGGGAAGGTCGCGAAGTTGGTCTGAAGGTCAGCTAGTGAGTTCGTAGCTCTCACAAAGATGTGAATGGCAAGATCTCTCATTCCAGGGATACTCCGAGATCCTAGGAGCAACTGGCGGGATTTGACTAAATCCCACAATTATCCTAATTCCCTACAGCTACGTAACGGGGAATCGAATTCCAGGAGGTAACGGATTTTTCTCTCTCTAATTAAACAAAAACACCTAGTTAGTCTAGGTAGAAAAAAGGAAAAAACTCTCTTACTTTCTTGAGAACGGTCTTTACTGGAAAACTCTCCCAAAATACTAACTTAGGCATCGGAATTCTTCCTTGGGCCACAACCCACTTTGATGACCTCTTTTTCTTATCTTTTCAAGCTGCTAACGTCGGAGCTCCATTAGGATCAGTAGAGTGATCCGACCCATCACTTTTGGACCCCATAAAATTTAATAGAATTTAATATATATTTTTTTGTTTCATAATAATTTTTCAAAATTTTAATTTTCTTATTATATTTTTTTATCACTTTTTATTTTTTTTCTTATCATAAAATATTTTTTTGTCTATTTCAGATTTTATATTTTCTCACATGTAAACTTTTGAACGTGAATTAAATATGTTATTTATTTTAATTAGAATTTAATTATACTATTGCATAAATTAAAATTCAATTCATAAAAGATTAACTTTTCAAATTTTTTAATCCTTTTTTCAAAATTAATGATAATTTTAAAAACTTCTAAATTATTGCAAAATTTGTTGTCAAAACAAAATTTGACAAACAAATTGTTTTGTGAAATCAGTTCTCCAAAATTGTTTTCCGGAACATTTCTCCAGAAAATAGAAAGGAAAAAAAACCAAACAAACAAAAACAAATGGACACTTAAACTTTCAATCCTTGTTCAGAAATAATCTAAAAATTAAAATTATTTTATCGAAGGTCAAGGTCATTTAAACGGATAGTCCATGTGATGGGACATTCATTAATCGCGGTAAGAATATCAATAGTTTAAGTCACAAGTTTTTTTTATTTTTTTATTTTTAATCAACTAATGAAATTGAGTGATCAAAACTTTAAATAACATGAGTTTCTGGTATTCATGCAATAAGATACTCAAGGCATGTTTAGACATTGGTGAAATATATGTGATGGGGTTCAAAAAAAGGTTGGATCGGGTCGCCCCACAGATCCTGACGAAGCTATGTGATCAACAGCCTGAGAAGATAAGAAAAAGAGGTCACCGGAGTGGGTTATCACCCAGGGAAGAGCTCCTATTCCCATGTTAGTATTCTATGAGAGTTTTTCGGTAAAGACCATTCTCTAAAAAGAGAAAGGCTTAGTTCTCTATTTTCTTGCTTCCTTCGTCCCCATAGATTGCTTGTGTTTTTTGTTTAAGTAGAGAGAAAAAAGGGAGTCAGTTATCTTCCGGCATGGGGCTCCATCTTACACAACAGTAGGTGGTTAGGATAATTGTCGGATTCAGTTGAATCCCGCAAATTGCTCCTAAGATCATGGAGTTTCCCCAGAACGAGAGATCTTGCCATTCATGTCTTTGTGAGAGCTACGAGCTCGCTAGCCGACGTTCAGACCAACTTAACGACCACCCCGTGGATGTTGAAGATCTCGAACATCTCTGCTAGTGAGGTCGTGCCAAGTGATTCTTGGCTCCTTAGAGTGGCTAGGAGTCGTGCACCAGTGGTCATAGCATGGAAGATTTATGATTCGGATTGGAGCTTGTCAGGTTGAAGTCGGGGTCTGGCAAGATCTTAGCTTGAGCTCATTTAGGAGGTCGGGGACCTCTAGGTCAGTGACCTGGGACGTTGGTGGTAGCTGGCCACTTGCCCACGTGTAATCGTTGACTCTGTGAGTCTGATTTTCAGGTGTTGAAGGCATGGGGCCCTTTGGCCCATTTGGGTTGACCTTTGTCTGGGTCCTGCCCATTTGAGTTGACTAGTCTGGGTCCTGCCCATGTCACCCATCATTACCCCCCTTTAGGCCTAATGAGCTCAGAGCTGGGTCTGCCGAGTCCTTGTAGCAGCTAACTTCAAGGGCACCTTTCCATTCACGTGTCTAGTTGAGAGCTACAAGCTGGCTTATAATTCTTCGGCTTCAAGCAGAGTTGTGCACACCTGGTCGCGGCATGGAAAGTACACAAGCAAGGCTGGGACTCACAAGGTCGTAAGTTGTGGTCTAGTGAGGCCTCTGTTATGCTTATTCGGAGGTCAATGGCCTCTGGGTCCGTGACCCGTGAGGTCGGTGGTAGAAAGTCCTTGCCCACTCACACCTCAGGACTCGCCTATGTGACCTTCGGGTGTTATAAGTTACCTTCTATAAGTAGCGAGTCATCTTGAGGTCGGGGACCCTTCCTTCAGGTATTAGAAGTTACCATTTTCAGACTGCGGGTTGGACTTTCAAGTATTAGAAACTACCATCTCCAAGTCTTTGATTTGGCTTTTAGTTATTCAATGGTTACCATCTCTAAGTTGCGATCTTTTTAAAGGTTGAGTAGCTTTCTTCACAACTGTTTGTGAGGTTGGCCTTCAGGTATTTTTAGAACTTACAATCTTGAGGCCACGACTCTTGGTGAAACTATGTCATTTTCTCGCAATTGTTATTTTCGTGAGAGGACGCATTCCTTGGCTTTTGGAGAGCTTTGGCGCGAAATCTTTTTTAGAAAATTTCCCTATTTTAGTTTTGCTAGCTCTGACCCGCTTTCTTTTTGAAAAAGCACTACTCTTTTGCTCATTCTTTTGTGCAAGGAAGTTGGAACGAGTTCTGTTTTTGAACCATCGACCTGCCCTGAATCTGGGAAAAATGACCCGTCCTAGAAGGCCAGAGGTTGACCCGCTCAGACTCTCTAGTGAGAAGCTGAGGAGTTCCTAACTTTGAAAAGTTTATCATATCTTTCTTCTTCAATTTTTTTATTGAGTTATCTTCTATCAACTTGCACTAGGTCCTTTATTTTCTCTTCTAAGCTTTCATTTGAACCTTCTCGGTTATCATGGCTTCTAGTTCGGACACATCAAACTCTAAATCTATAGCTAATGAGATTTTATATGATCCTCCCTACTTTCACCAGGCTCATGACGTCCCCTGTCTAACTTATGACCTAGCCGAGACTGGGGTGCCCTTTTAGGACTCTTCTTTGAGCCCTGCTGACATCAGGGCTCTCCAAGTGGAGATGGTAGTAGAGGAGGGTTATTTCACTGTTGCCACATTAATTGAGGGCCCTCACTCCCAGCGTACCGGCCATGTCGTTCTCCATCACGCCAGCCTTTGGGGTGGGCTCCTTCTTCCTTTCCTTTATCCTCTCTTTGTGGACATAGTCCAATTTCAGAAGGTGCCATTGGCCCAGTTCACTCCCCATTCCATCAGGATGATAGAAGCTTTCCTAGCTACCTGTCATCTTTATAGGGTTCCAGTATCCTTGGAGCTCCTTCGGGGCTTTTTCGAGTTGGAGGTCCCCTCGACCTTCAGTTCTTCCAAGGGGTGTCTGAGGCTGGTGCAGTGGCATTCAATATTGGGTTGTGTTCAGTCTCTAGAGGGGAACTGGAAATCTCAATTCCTCTTCGTTCGTCTTGATGATTCATTGATGGAGAGATGCCTTGACTAGAACCTTAACCAGCTTTTTTTACAATGAGTTTCCTCCCTTTGTCCCTAGCCTGGGGTAGCATAGGGATCTCTTAATGAATTTGGCCTATCCCAGTCGACCAAGGGTCAAGTGCCTCTCTTTTGTTTGGCCAAGGTCTTTCTTAGAGCCCGCGAGTTTGCGTTGGAGGATGTTATGTAACCTCCCTGGGAATTGCTCCCTCCAGTAAGTAATCCTTCTAAAGTTAGCTTCTTTGCTGCTTCTTTCCTTTCTGTATATTTGACTGTGTCTCTGCTTCTTAATTTTGCTCTCTTGGGATCTATTCAATGAGGCAGTAGTCATGTTTGGAAATCATTTCTCTTACTCTTTTGAGATTCTTGACCATAGTGCCTTCTCTTGCTTCGTATCCCCCAGCGACCTGACTGGCTATGACCCGTGAATCTATTTTGGTGTGCAGTTTCCACACTTTGAGAGCTCTTATAAGCCTCAGACCTGCTAAGAGAGCTTCATATTCAGATTCATTGTTCGAGGTTGGGATGTTGTACTTCACAAAGCAATGGATTCTCAGTCCCTCAGGATTGATTAGTATAATCCACGCACCTGAATTCTCTTTTTCCGTGGACCCATCCGTGAACATGGTCCATATATCTTCTTCACAAGTACTTGTGTGTTCTTATGGGGCTCTATTACATTCTTGTACAAAGTCTGAGAGAGCTTGAACTTTGATGGCCTTCCTCGGTTAAAACTAGATTTGATACCCTGAGAGCTCGAGAGACCATTTCATTGTCCTGCCTGAAAGTTTAGGCTCTGTTAGAGCTTGTTTCAGCGGTAGGTTAGTTAGGATTCTTATCGCGTAAGCTTCAAAATACGGCTTTAATTTCCTTGAGGTGATAATGATGAGGTACAGAAATTTCTCGAGGTCCGTATATATAGTTTTTGGACCTAGAAATAAACGGCTAACATAATAAATAGGAAATTGCTGGCCTGACCTTTCTACTATTAATACCGAACTCACTGCCTTTTCGGTTGTGGTCAAGTACATAGAGATTTCCTCTCTTGATCTCGGGGAGACAAGTTAAGGAGGTTTACCCAGAAAATTCTTCAGCTTGATTAATGCTTCCTGACAGCTTTTAGACTGTTGGAAGTCCTTTGGCTTTTTTTTGACTTCATAAAATTTTCCTCCTTTATCTGCCATCTTGCTGATAAAGAATCCTAAGGCTGCCATTTTTCCTGCTAGGCTCTGTACCTCTTTGAGGTTTCTATTAGGTTCCATATCTAGCAAAGCTTTGATCTTGTCTGGATTGGCATTTATACCTCGCTCCGAGATCATGGAACCTAGGAACTTTCCTGCAGAGACCCCGAAGGTGCATTTCTCTGGGTTGAGCTTCATGTGAGCAGTCTTCAGGACTTGGAAGGTTTCCCGGATGTCTCCCATGAAATCTTCTGTAGTCTAGGATTTGATCACTATGTCATCCACATAGACCTTGATGTTCCGCCCGAGCTGTTTCTTGAAAATCTTGTGCATTGCTCGCTGAAATTCTATCTTGGCTTTTTTCAAACTGAAAGGCATCTTGGATAGCAATAAGTCCCGACCTCTGTGATAAAAGATGTCTTTTCCATGTCCTCAAGAACCATCGGAATCTGGTGGTACCCTTTGTATGCGTTGTGGAAGCATAGCCACTGGTATCCAGCGGTGAAGTCCACCATCTGGTCGATACTGGTGAGGGGGTATGAATCTTTCTGACAATATTTGTTAAGTGTGATGAATATCACACACATTCTCCACGTCCCTTCCTTCTTCAGGACCACAACCGGATTGGCTAGTCATTCCGGGTACACCACCTCTTTTAAGATTCCTACATCAAGAAGAGCTTAGACTTCTCTTGCAATGACCTCGTTGCGTTCGGGTGCAAAGGATCTCTTCTTTAGTTTTACCCGTTTAACTTCTGGCTTGAGCCCAATCTTGTGTTCAGCTATTGACAGGTCAATTCCTTTGAGGTCACTAGGTTACCAGGTGAAGACCTTCAAATTTTCTTCAAGGGAGTCCACAAATTTTCCCTTGACCCTCGAAGGTAAGAGCTCTCCAATCTGTATCCCTTTCTCAAGGAATTTAGGGTTGAGAAAGACTTTCTCCCATTTTTCGGCTGCTTGAATTCTGAGGTGTTCATCTTCTTTTGGGAGGTCAATACACTCCTCTTGCTTTTGCTCTTGGGTGTTTTCTTCATTGTGTTCGGCGAGATAACATTCTGCAGCCATTTGCTTATCCCCTTCAAGTGTAATAGTGTTACCGACCTGGATCCTCATGCTGTAATTGAGTAGGGAAATCTCCACTCTTAGGTCCATGACCGCCCTTCGGCCAAGTATGGCATTGTCAGTTCCAAGGGCATCTACAACCATCTTGTCCATTATTTTAGTGACATCTCCATTCTTTGCTCGGACTGTGCTGGGAACTTGTAAGATTCCATCGGCATAAGTTGTGCTGCCGTTGAAGCTGGTTAGAGCTATATTTGACTTTAACATAGAGCTATTATCAATTCCTATCAAATCAAATGCCTTGTGATATAGGACATTGACATTTCTCCCAGTATCGACTAGGATTTTCCTCACTAGGAAGTCGTCGACCTGGAGTGACACTATTAGGGGCTCTGAATCTCCTCCTCGAGCTCGCTTCGGCTTTCTCTCGATGGGGTTGATCTCGCCAACTAAAGGTCTTTGGTTGTGTGGGACTGCTGGTAGCGGATTTGCTGGTCCTGTGTTTTTTGCCAAAAATTCTTGTAGGTGACTTTCATTTATCAACCTCTCAATCTCACGTTTGAGGTCGAAGCAATCCTCCAAGAGATGGTTGTGATTTTTATGGTACTGGGAGAACATTGCTAGGACTCTTTTGGCTACAGGACTCTTGAGGGGCCTGGGCAGCTTGAGAAGGCCTTTCTTCTCCATGACCTCGACCCATGATGTCTTGAGTGGCGTGAGTACAAGGTCGGGGATGGTCTTCCTTCTTTTGTCCAAGGATCCCCCCTAGGGGTGAAGCTCTTTCCTATCCCGCTTTTGTTTTTGAATACTCTTCGGATGCCCTCTGTTGTCTCTATCTGTGGCTAAGGTGAAGCTTGGGATCTTCTTCTAGACCACAGTTTCTTTAGCCTTGACTAGCTTTTCCAGGAGCAACTGCAGCTCCTTGATTGTTTTTATTGGCTCCTCAACCAGTCTGAGGGCAACATACCCTCATTGCAAACCTTGCTTGAATGCAGTGATGCAGATGGCATTGTTTTTCTGCTCAATCTCCTTTTCCACATCAGTGAAACAACCGTAATAGCTTCGGGTGCTTTCACCGACCTTCTGCTTGATGAGGAAAAGGTCGTTGATATCCATTTCGCACCTCGTGCTGTTTTGGTAGTTTTTTAGAAACAGTTCCTTCAGTTATGTCAAGTTTGAGATGCTCGCCTCTGGAATTCCCTTGAACTATAACTGAGCTTTTTTGGTCAACGTGGACTTGAATGCTCTGCATTTGACATGGTCGGGATGTTCGAACATCTCCATGTAGGAGACATATTCATCAATATGTTGCTATGGTTCTCCAGTTCCATCATATTTTTCTCCAATTATGGGGCCTGGAAGCCGAATTCTAGCTGTCCAGATGCTGTGGACAAACTGCGAAGGCACGGTAAAAACCATCAGGCTATCATGAGGGGGAGCTACGCTCCTCAATTGATTGGGGGCTGCCCCTCGAGCGTTCTCGCCTATCATTTCGATTAGGCTACGAAGAGGGGGAATCCTTGCTCCAAGAGGAGTTCGCAGCGAGCTCCCCTGCTCTTCAGGGACTGCACCCTGTGCCTGGCTAATAGAGATGGCCACTCGGTTGAGCTTGTCCCTCAGGTCATACCTTCTTCCGTTGTTGAGAGTTTCTTTAAGGTTGGTCACCGGCTGATTTCTAGCTCCTTGTGACCTTTGTTCTGGTTGACCTGCGTCTCGACCTGCATCATTGTGTAAAGAGTTGATCATTGCCTTTGAAGGCTGAAGCCTATCGAGTTGAGTGTGCCCAATTTGGCTCCTGGGCAGGTGGGTATCCTCCGAGAAGGCGCCGGAGTACACCAAGTGGAAAAGTAATCTCCTCTGCTAAGAAATTTCTTCCACGGCCGCCACCATTCTTTCTATTAAATTTACCGGCATAGATATTCGAGTTCCTCCAGATCTTTGTGGCCTGGGACTCTTGGAGTTGTTGGCATTTGCAATGAGATATGGGTGTCTTTGGTATGACCCTTATTGTGCAAGCCTTTGGTTGATCAGGAAATTCTGGGATAGGCCAGCTTATGCCAACGATTACGGGCCTTGTTGTGTGTTGGGCCCTGGATTGCCGTTATCAACAGCATATACCGACAACGTTATTTCCGATACTATCTCTTTAGTGTGTAACTATGTTTTGGCTGGTGGCTTGCCACGGCATGGTAGTTGAACACACAAAGGCTGCAACTGAGCCATCAGGATTGTTTTATTTTTTGTGTACGGGAGAAAGGCTTTGCTTTTTTGTTACGTTCCTCACAAATGGCGCCAGAAGTGATGAGGTCCAAAAAGGGTTGGATTGGGTCACCCCATAGCTCCTGACTGAGCTCTGCGATTAGCAGCCTAAGAAGATTAGAAAAAGAGGTCACCAGAATGGGTTGTCACTGAAGGAAGAGCTCTGATGCCTAAGTTAGTATTCTAGGAGAGTTTTCCAGTAAAGAATGTTATCTGAAAACAGAAAGGCTTAGTTCTCTATTTTCTTGCTTCCTTCGTTGTGTTTTTTTTTTTAAGTACAGAGAGAGAGGGAGTGAGTTACCTCACAGAATTGGGCTCCGTCTTATGCAACAGTAGGCGGTTAGGATAATTATGGGATTCAATTGAATCCTACCAATTGCCCTAAGATCATGGAGTTTCCCTGGAACGAGATATCTTGTCATTTACTTCTCTGTGAGAGCTACGAGCTTACTAGCCGACCTTCAGACCAACTTCATGACCTCCCCGTGGATGTTGAGAATCTCGAACATCTCTTCTAGTGAGGTCGTGCCAGGTGATATTTGGCTCCTTAGAGTGGCAAGGACTTGCGCACCAATGGTCCTGGCATGGAAGTCGGGGTCTGGCAAGACCTTAGCTCGAGCTCATTTAGGAAGTTGGGAACCCATGGGTTAGTGATCTGGGACGTCGGTGGTAGTTGGCAGCTTGCCCATGTGTCCTCGTTGACTCTGTGAATCTGACTTTTAGGTATTGAAGGCATGGGGCCCTCTGGCCCAATTAGGCTGACCTCTGTCCGCGTCCTACTCGTTTGAGTTGACTAGTCTGGGTTGTGCCTGTTTCACCCATCAATATGGTATATTTGTAGGGCTCCTCTCAAAAGTTTAGTGGCATCTTTGTCAAACATTTTTTCCTCTTATGATGTTTTGCTTTCATTCCTAGGCCATGCTTAAAATCTAAATTCCCTATATCTTTTCCATGTTATTAATCGTGTGCTATGTAAACCTAAGGCCAAAACTATTACTTCTAGAGCTAACTGATTCTTTGGGTCTCAAGTGATGAGTTTTATTGCCCACACTTTGGATCAGTCTTTCTCGCTTCATGCCTTGATCACCATATTTCTGGTGGTTTTAGTTTGGTCTCTAATGAGGACATCCAAATTGATTCAACTCAAGGATGTTACAGACCAATCAAACTAGGACGGAGATGTGCAGACTAAGGCGGTTAAGACACAGGTTGCTCCGGTCCAGACCAGTTTGGATCAACCAGGCCACGCCAGTCAGGCCTACTCCAGTGAAGGCTACAGCAGTCCCTCGGTCCAAAAGGCTTCAGGCCTAGTAGCTGAATTAGGGTTTATTAATTTTTCGTTTCCTATTCTTATTAGATTTTGATTAGGGTTTATTAATTTTTGTTTTAATATTAGGTTTACGGTTAACACCCTTGGCGTTTCTTATTCCCTTTATGTTTCCTATTACTATTAGGTTTAGGGTTATCACCATGTATAAGTTGTTTTAGGGTCTCGTTATTAATATACTTTGTTATTTTTGAATTCCTTCTTTGATTTCCGAAAATAGCACGAAAATTTGCCTCCTTGTTTTCTTCTATTTTTGTATTGCCTTGAATTGAAAATTCAACTGCGCTTTATTTGTGAGTGATCACGGAAACATCCAATCTTCTTTCTCATCGAATTTTTGAAAACCAACTTGGACGAATTTTGTTTCCGACCGAGTTGATAGATCAAGAGCTACAACAAATAGAAAATTGTTCCACATCAACTGGTATCAGAGCTTTGATCTGCTTCCTCTGATTTTTGGCACCACCATCACCGAACCAAAAACACCACAATCGAAAATTTCGCCGACATCATCACCAAAACCGAAAATTCTTTGTATATCGAAAAACCATATTTCAAAAAATTTTCGGAGTGGAACGAAACAAAGAAGAACCTGCTCTTTGTGATGTTGTAGCGGCACAACAACATATGATGGAGGTGCTACAGGCCATGATGATGGACTTAGAAGCTCAAAATCGTGTTCAACCTCGACAAGAACGTGGAGGTGTCGACGGCGACTAAGTATGTAACATCACCGTGACTTGATCCTTCCAAGAGAGCAAGAATGCCAGTTGAATCATAAGGTAAATCTAAATGGATGAGAGGTTGGATTTCAGGTTGAAATTTCAGAATTCAAGGGATGATTGCATCTGGATGAGCATGTAGATTGGACTACGCAGGTGGATGATGTTTTACCCCTAAAAGAAGTAAATTTGGACATACAAGTCCCGCTTGTCACCATTTGGTTTAGAGATAGGGCTGCAGCATGGCTTACTACCGGCAATACATGGATGGGAGGCTGCCAATTGAGTCGTGGGTAGCCTTGAAGATGAATGGAGAATTCCTAAGACCAAACCATGAGCAGGCCTTGTATGCAAAATTGCATGGTTGACACAGGGAAGTGGCAGCGTCGAGGAGTATACGATGGAGTTCTACAGGCTAGTGGCAAGAAATCGGTTGATAGAGGCGGAGCCAAGGTTGGTCGCCATGTGTTTGCACCGGTTGAGGCTACTAATTCAGGATGCTTTGTCTATTCACCGAAATGATAGTGTTGGAGATGCCGATATGAAGGCACAAGATATGGAGAAAAGCTTGATACGAAATGGGGGATTTCAAGCACGAGGAAGTTTTGTGCCGAATCAATCTAGTGGCAGTAGTAGGGTTGCGCAGCCAGCAAGGAAGCCGCTGAAGCTCAAGCCATCAACAAGAGCTCCTATGCCGAATGTCGCATCAGGTTCCCAGCAGAGAGCAGACGATAGCTAAGCCAACATTCTTTTTCACCGATGTCACAAACTAGGGCATTACGCTAATAAGTGCCCTACTTCCCTAGCCTATCTCAGACGGCAAACTCCAGCCAGGTCCTCACCTTGTTGGACCCTTCCTACATTCCTAGATGAGAACCTGTCCGTAAAAGAGATCCAGCAATTCCTTGGCATCATTAACTATATCAAAGCCTTCCTTCATAAATCCTGTAAATATACCAGTCTGCTATCCCAACTCCTAAAAAAAAAAACCACCTCCTTCGAGTCATGAACAAACCTTAGCTATTCAAGCCCTCAAGCAAATGTGTCAAAAACCCCCTTCCACTTCACATTCTATCCATAGGTTCCAGAATCTAATAGACAGATACAGGTAATAAATTCACAGTGCAGATGAATAATCTCTCTTTTCCAGAGATAATAGAAAAACCTAGTATCCTAGCCAACCTCTTAACTGGAGCAAGAAGTAAACCCTTACTTAACCCTTTGTTTGACAGCCTGGCCCGTTGGTATCAGAGCCAAAACGCAGCCTTCTAGTGTAGCAAAATTTTCATTTTGCCTGGGGGAAGAATTAGGGATTTTAGATTTCGAGGGATGATAGAGAGAGAGTACGGAGAGATTCGTATCAACAATGGAAAACACTCTTAGTTCCAGTTCCCAACTCGTAAATATAACCAGTTCCTTATATTTACCCAAGCGTTATTTACATTCTGCAAATACAGGTAGTCTTCTCGAGTTTATTACTGTTCCAGAGTCGGTCTCAGTTGAGGAAGCAGTCCCTCCTCTAATGAGTCTATACAATATTTACAAAAAGAGAGGATCTTTTCCTCCAGGAATCAAGTCAATCATGCAGTTACTCAAATCAACCAGACTAAGGATGAATGAGTATGTTCAGTTCTCAAAACTGGATCAGTGCCACATTTCGTTCTCCACTAAAGAACAGTATATTACCCTTAATATACTACCCGAAATGGTGGCACAATGGAGGACCGAAGGGTACACACACCTTCACATTGGCAGCAGACTAGTTCTGACATACGGTGGCAGGAAGGGCCACCCAGTCACTGCTTGCATCGCACTCCTTGACTCAAGATTATTATCCTATGAGCAGGCAATCATCGAAACAGTGATTACAGCTCTGAATTCTTGAAGTGTTGTTCTCACCTTGTTCCCGAATTATGTAATATCCCTTCAAAACCCGAACTTGTGCACGGCCCTGAAGGTGCAACTCCAACACATCGGAATATCTCTAGCCCCTCCATCAGTAATGGCGACACTACACCATCAGATGGTGTACATATTGCAAAACCATGCTCTTGATGTACAAAACATCTGATCTCCAGAAGTACTATGATTCTAGCAGATTCTTCTACGGAGGCTCCCACCTTGATCGAGATTCCCAGACAGATCAAGAGAGCAAATCTTGAGAAGGTCATGCCAACTGACTGGATCACTAATTACGAAAACATGCATCAACATCTGAACCAGTTCAAGCTACTCTTTCAGCCTTCAAAAGGCTACCTAACGGAAGAGTAAAGACAACTTTCAAGATTCCTTCGAAAGACTGGTCTAATGAGATTTTTACCCAGCTGATGCTCACCACGTATGACAAGTCAGATGCTAGCAAGCAAAAAAGATTTCTGGTGTCCTCTTTCAGTCATCAAGCAGAACCCAACTATACGTCCCATGTAAACGGTCACTTCCTATGGGATGTTCCTAGCTCTAGACTGTGTGACCCAGAGTGCTCTTGTGAACAGGATTCCTCTGAAGATGAAGATGAGGTCCCGAGAAGACGACGACGAGCTAAGAAGTAGACTGGTGGATGTTCATCCAGACAACCCCCAGATGATAATGATGATGGCAATCCTATGCCAATACTAGCTCATTAACCCTTTGCTAGCTTCTCTAATTTCTACAGCTCTTATCCTAAGGCATCGACCTCACTGACCATGAATAAAGAAAGCCCTCTATCTGTGATATCTGTCTTGCCCTCTATCAAGAAGATTGTGAGAATCACGATGGACTACTTTGAGCCGTCTCCCTATTACAAGCAACCAGAAAGGATAAAGAAGACCATGGAAAAGATCACTCCAATTGAGCCAGCACCACTTCCATGGATGATGAACAAACCCACAATGAGTTCATATGCATCTAATTTCCCACCTTTGGAGAGGAGAACAAACAATGCTGAAAAACGAGCCTCCAGGCCTTATATTTCTCAAAAGGAAATTGATGAGTGTGGAAGACAGATTCCAATGAACTAGGCAGAAGAAGTTCTCAATTGGCAGACTGATAATGCCTCTTCACAGAACCGCATGTTGACTAGGATTGACAATAAAGTCAACCAAGTTGAAAAGAAAGTTGACTTTGTAGAAAAGATGTACCATGAGATGCTAGACAGGTACAATGTTCTTGATCGTTACTTGAAGGCGATGGTCTGAACCGGCGCTAGCTACTGCACCGAGTTTGGTGAAAAAAGCCAAGAGATACATGAGCTGAAGAGACAAATTGAGAACTATGAAAGTAGAAAGTCGCAAACTGCTACTGTTCCTTTGACCCCTTTGCAAGGGTTCTTTATGTTTGGCGTTGCAATAATCCACCAAAGTTCCATACACCAACACCACTTTTCGGTGGACCGCTGAACCCTACTCGACATCAAAGAGTACTAGATTACAGCATTCCAGACTGCAGTTTTTGGGATAAATGGGCAAAAAAACACCATTTTGTCATCCAACGTAAAAAAAGAAACCTTCATGCTCAACTCCTCAGTTGGAAACATTCCGACCCGAAGGGACAAGATATCTTCAGGCGGAGAAAGCAAAGACTCCAATCCAACCTGATGCTGCTCCTAAGACAGAAGAAACCAGAGAACCTACTCCAGCAAGTTCTTTCCAACAGCCTGGCCCTTCTTCAGCAAATCCTGCTCTGCAACTGATGGTGTCTTATCAAGTTGTTGATAATCAAACATCTTCTGACAGTTCAAATAAAGAATCCCTAATCGAGACATCCTCAAGAAGCATTTTGCTGTCAAATGAAGAATCCATGTTCGAAGCATCCTCAAGGAGCATTTCTGAGTGCACTAACTCAAGAGATGAGAAGGTGGACGTTCAAGAGATCCTTATGACTACCCCAGGTCCCTCAGGATCAACAACACATGCTAAATTTCATGACTATGAAGAAGATGATAGAGATGAGTCTATGGCAGACAATCAACCACCACCTCCACAACCCGCTCCTTAGGAAAAATCTCAAAAAACAACTTGTTTCACTTTTGACGACATTTCCATCAGCAGAAGGCGTGAGAGATTCCAGGAGATGTCATCACGGTTTAACACAGTTGTTGAAGGGAGTACCTTTGAATAGCATTCTTTCTGAATTTTTCAGTCATTCTATTGGTATTCTGCATGATTGGCTCATTTCTTTGGATGCTATTGATGGAAATATATTATTTACAGGTTCTTTGGATCAATAGAATAATATAATATTTAAAGAATTTGTAGGTGATTATTCTTTGGAAATCAAACAGGCAAGAGAGAATTTCTTCGAGATGAAATGTTGTTCTTTAAGGCCTAAAGACCTTAACAAACATTACAAAAGGATGACAGAAATCTACTACCGCCTTGGTGGAATGAGAGATCCAAATCTCAAACAAGTGTACATTTCCTCACTTCCAGAAGAGATCTATCCCGAGTTGAACAAAATGATTGACCTCTCTGAAAACCCATAGGTGAATCTTGGACTTGCAGAAATCCATCAAGCAACGTTCACTTGCCTAGAAAAGCTCTGTGGAAGAAGGAAGGTCGTTGAAAACTTATTTTGATGGAAAGAAAAAGCTCGAGAAGATTTGTCATAGAAATTATGAAATTGGTTGCCCAAAGACAAAGAAATCTAGTTGTAAGCCCACAAAGAAGAAGTCTTGTAAACAAAGAAAGTACAAATCCAAGAAAAACCTCAAGTACTTCCGGTGGAAGGCTTCAACCAGACGAAAGTCCGACAGATGTTTCTTCTATAAAAAGAAAGGCCATTTTGCAACAAACTGCCCAAACAAAAAGGCCAAGGCTTCAAAGCTGATTTCACAATTGATGGTGGATCATCCAGAATCTAACAATGAATCTTTGTTCTTAGAGCAAAGCCATCTTGACCAGGATACGACTTTTGCCATCGAAATTCCAGATTCTGAATCTGAAAAATTAGAAAATGATTCAGATGAGGAATCATGTTTACCTATTTTAACTGTTAATAATGTTTTTGATTTCACTATAATAACTGATATTAGTCCTGCACTTGTGTAGGTTTCTCTCTTAACATCTAAGTATGCCCAGCCAGTAAAAGCTATCGGGTTCATAGATACGGGTGCCATGAAAACAATGATGAATCCAGATATTCTCCCAGCCGAATTCTGGACAAACATTGATACTCGATTTCAAGCAGCTAATGGAGAAATTTTCCTAGGCACTCTCATTTCTAGACACCCAGTCGGAATAAAGTTCTTTCTAGATTACATAATCTGGATCAAGGTTTTCAAGAATAAGCTTCATGGTAAAGATGTTCTTATCGGATTGGATGTGTATGCAAAGGTCGAAAGATTAAGAGTCCTTCCTCATGGGATCCGATATAAACATCACTTTCAACCTTTTACTCCTGTTACCAATATGTTTGCTATTTCTGATACTACTGGTAAATTTCTGATGATAGCTGACATGTTAAGAAATTTTTGTGCAGATTCTGACACTGATTTTAAGCACAAAAACCCACTTTGGAAAAATGGAGAGTTCTTTGTTAAGGTCCCTTTTAAACTTAAAGAAGATATCAACCCAACCAAAGCAACACACCCTAGGATGACTCCTAATGATCTTAAGCTTGCTCAGGAAGAATGTGCACAACTGCTAAAGCAAGGTCTAATCGAGCCAACTAATTCTAGTGGGGCTTGTCAAGCCTTTTACGTAAACAAAAGAAGCGAGCAACTCAGAGGTAAGAAAAGGTTAGTCATTGACTATTACCTTTAAACCAGTTTTTGAAAGATGATAAGTTTCCGCTTCCACAGATTCAAAACCTTTTTAGTGGGAGCAAAAGTATTCTCAGAGTTTGATTTGAAAGCTGGTTTTTGGCAATTAGGAATTGCACTTGATGAACGGTATAAAACTGCTTTTGCATTCCTAATGCTCAATATCAATGGAAGCTGATGCCATTCGGGCCGAAGGTAACTCCTTCAATTTTTCAGAAAGTAATGATAAAAATTTTTCAGCCCATCCTTCACAGTGCTTTGATTTACATTGATGATATCCTTCTCTTTTCAAAAGACGATGAAGCCCATTTGTCATTGTTAGAATAGTTCTTTGACGTCATCAAATCTCAGGGTATCATGATATCAGAAAAGAAAAGCTCCATCGGCCTTCATGAGATTGAATAACTTGGTAAAATCCAGCAAGGTCCTCACCTTGTTGAAACCCTTCTTGCATTCCCAGATGAGAACCTGTTCGTAAAAGAGATCCAATAACTCCTTGGCATCATTAACTACATCAAAACCTTCCTTCCTAACTCCTCTAAATATACCAGTCTACTGTCCCAACTCCTGAAAAAGAAATCACCTCTTTGGAGTCATGAACAAACCCTAGCTGTTCAAGCCCTCAAGCAAATGTGTCAAAAATCCCCTTCCACTTCACATTCTATCCACAGGTCCCAGAATCCAACAGACGGATACAGGTAATAAATTCACAGTGCAATGAATAATCTCTCTTTTCCAGAGATAATAGAAAAACCAGGTATCCAAGCCAATCTCTTATCCGGACCAGGAAGTAAACCCTTGCTTAACCCTTGCTTTGACAGCCTACCTAAGCCTATACCTATCATGTTCACAATCCTAGAATTTTACCCACCTGAACTAGCCTTTTTTGTCATATAGTTGACCAATTCAAAGAATACGCAAGAAAAACCATGTTCAAGCACCAAGCCTTAACCTACCAAGAACAACACCATTTCCGTGAGGTGTCCTTTGATCCAGAACAACCCTTCTACAACATTGCAGTCTTTCCTCGGGCACAATTTATTTCTGAAGACAGGTTTCGATATTTATGGACTTTAGCAGTCCTTTGCTATTATCCCATAGAGATTGAGATGCACAGTCTCAAGATGTTCTTTGCTAATCCTGACCACTTTGATAACACATTGCTACGGCGTTATCTTATGCTCTTTCAGTCATCTCAGGAGTGGTACGATGATTGCTGCCAGAGTCTTCCCGGTAGTCCAACAAAGGTACATCAAGTGTACATTGTACATTTAGACTATCTTATGGCAAGGCATAGGGACTTCCAAAGAATTTAGTACAAGCCTATGCCTTCCAAGCGGATCAGCAAATGGACTTTGTCCAGAGAATCCTGATCCCAACCATTTATGAATTTGGCTCGTGAAGAGCTTTTTGCCCACCTAAAGTCCAAAAATGCTCCCCAGGAACCACCAAGCATAGACTATGCGGACATCTTTGAGCAAGATAGCCAACCTGATGAAAACTTTATTTGGGATGAATACCCCGCACACTGGCAAGTTCCAAAACCTTGGTCAACGAGAAATAAGTCAGTCGTGTCCTTCAGCAACTTCAAGATCAAGAAACAATAGAATTATTCATGCGGTTCAACAGCCTTGACATCAGGTGTCTCAACAATAAAGCAACCTAAAGGCTCAACCATAGAGTTCTAATCTTTAGCTACAGTTCAGAATCAGCAACAAGAATATTTAAGTTATGTCTCAAGAAGAAAAGGAAATCTCAACAGCTTCATGCAATACGTTTCAGCCATAATAGGGATCCCATTTTATCTTTGAATTTTCTGCATTTCACCCTTCACGAGCAGAATTTTTCAGAATCCTGGTTATTCCTTTCAGCCAAAAATCATCTTTGTTATTTACTGTTTCTCAGTGTCTTTATCTCAGCTATTAGTTCTACTTTCAATCCTCCTTACAACAACAAATTCAGCCAGCGAAGAAAACATTTCAAGCAGAAGGTACCTGCCTCCAAAATATTCTGCCAGAAGAATTTTCTACTGTTGGTTTTTTTTTGTTTTTTTCAGTTTGTTCAGTTCAAGAATAAGGAGCTTTCCTTCATGCAAGAAACAAGAGGCCGGATTATGAATATTCAGCCTTGTCTTCAACCATTTGTTCCAGATTAAAGTGCTGCATATTCTTCTACAAATCAGCCTTTGTTTTGTCTTAAGTTCAGCCATTTGTCACCACCCTTCATACATGAAATATAGCTGTCCATCATACAAGAATTCAGCAGCCAAGTCACCAGCTTTGTCATTAGTAGAATTTTGGACTGAAGTGCTGGCTATCCAGCCCTTGTTTTGTCCTAGTTCCAGGTGTCTTCCAAGCAAAAAAATGTGAAGCCATGTCATCCTCATGCAAGAATTGGCTTTGCTTTAATTGGAGTCTTATGACAGTCGTTTTGTTTGTTTTTCGAATCTTTATCCTAAATTACGGCTTCTGAAGATTCCCTTGTATTTTCTTTTACGTGTTGTATTATTTTCTCTTACGTGTTGTATTGTTTTCTCTTACGTGTTGGATTGTACTAAGTAATAGAGCTGGTCCTAGAAGCTATGTAAGTCGGCCATTGTTCTATAAAATGGTAGGCACGCAAGTCCATTAGGGGAGAAGCTTGAGTGAAGTCTAAGTCTGAGTCCATTTTCTAGCCTAAGTCGATTGTGAGTTCAAGTCTTTGTAGAGTGTCTATTGAAGTCTCTTGTAAAATGTCTACTGTAAATATTTTTCGATCAATAATATCATGAGTGTTTCCCTTTCAATGGTATCTTAAGTCTCTCGATCTCTCTCCCAAAATCTTTTTGAATTCCTAAGGAGTTCCTTCCAGTATTCCCCAAGTCATAGGTGAACTATGACGGCCATATTAATAGGCGCAGGCATTATTCTTGAACAGTGAGTTAGAGGAAAGAGAGTACCCTCTCAGCCAGGGAGGGCGTCTAGGGGAAAGAAGTACTCGGGATAAACTGTGTCAGCGTAGTGCTAAAACCTCGTTGGTATCCAGAGAAGGAGTATGTCGAAAAGTTTCCAAAACACAAGGAATAGGCAGAAGATGATGTGTGCATGATAGACCCTGATTGCATCCAGGGAGAGACTCTAGTTATGCAAAGTATGTGCCTAGCGCCCAAGTCGAATGAAGATTGGCTTAGTCACGATATCTTTACGACAAAGTGCTTTGTGGCCAGAAAGACTTGTAGAGTGATCATCAACTCTGGGAGTTGGAAGAATGTGATTGTCGAAAAAGCTGTGAGGAAGTTGGGATTGGTAACTGAACCCCACATTCATGCTTACAAGCTTAGTTGGGTCAACAAGGATTCGGATATCCAGGTCAATCGTCATTGTAGAGTTAATTTATCCTTCGGACGACAGTATGAGGTGACAATCACGACGGATGTTGTTCGTATGGATGCGATGCACATAATCTTGGGACGACCTTGGCTGTTTGACAATCGGGCAGTGTACAACGGGTACACCCATAAGTATATGTTGCGGTCGGATGGAAGAAAAGTGATTATGAAGCCACCTCAGGACGCAGTGGGACAGAAAGCCGTGATCTGCTAGCCAAACAAGGAGTTTGACGCGAGCTTAGAAGGGGAAGAAGTTTGTTTTTCTTTGATAAGCAAGGCTAAGAGTTTTGGAGAGTAGAAGCCGAAAGTTCCACAAGAGTTGGCATCCGTCTTGGAACGCTTTTGGGATTTTGTGCCAAATGAGCTTCCTACTAGATTATCACCCTTGCGAGACATCCAGCATGGTATTGACTTAATTCCAGGATCGGTGTTGCCAAATTAAGCTCATTACCGAATGACGTCGTAGTAGCATGAGAAGTGGAAGAAGCCGGTTCAAGATCTTTTAGACAAGGCTTTGTACGGGAAAGTATTAGCTCGTGTGTGGTGCGAGCTCTTTTGGTGTGGAAAAAGAATGGGTCGTGGAGGATGTATGTCTATAGCCGAGCGGTGAATAGAATTACCATGAAGTACTAGTTTCCTATTCCAAGACTGGATGACATGCGTGACCAATTGAGTGGAGCTAGGGTGTTCACGAAGATCGATCTGAAAAATGGATATCTTCGGATCCGAATAAAACAGGGAGACAAGTGGAAAATAGCCTTCAAGACGAAGGAAGGGCTATACGAATGGTTGGTGATGCCATTTGGGTTGTCTAAAGCACCGAGCACTTTCATGCAAGTAATGAACCAGACAGCAGTGGGGCATGTTGATCATGTTGCGCAAGTTCTGACCGTGTTGCGTGAGAACCAACTGTTCGCTAAACCAGACAAGTCGACTTGGATGGTCGATAGACTCATATTTCTTATGTATGTTGTGACCGGAGATGGGATTCTACTTTATGAGAGCAAGGTGCGAGCAATTGCGGAATGGCTAGCACCTACATCTATGACCGAACTTAGATCTATCCTGGGTCTTGCTGGATTCTATCGGAGATTCGTGAGGAAGTACAATGAGATAGTCGTGCCTTCGACGAATTTGCTGAAGGTGGAAAAGTTCGGATGGAGTGATGCCGCATAGGAGGCATTTAACAAACTGAAGGACAAATTGACACATGCGTTGTTGCTGGCTCTTTCGGATTTCGACGTTTTTCGATGTCGATTGTGATGCTTCAAAGACGGGGATCGAGGTAGTACTTAGCCAAGACGGAAGACCAGTTGCATTCTTCAGTGAGAAACTCGGAGGGGCAAGGCTGACTTATTCAGTATATGATTTAGAGCTCCTCGCCATTGTGAGATCTCTACAGCATTGTTGATATAGTGGGAGTTTGTTCTGTACTCGGATCATCAGGCACTGAAATTCCTGCAAGGCCAGCACAACTTAAGTTTTATGGATGCGAAGTGGGTTAGTGCCTTGCAGGAATACACATTCAACATCAAGCACAAATGCAGGGAGAGGTATCCTCAAGGAGCTTACCACAAGCTCAAGCCAAAGAAGATCGGTCCTTGTCAAGTGCTGGAGAAGGTTGGTGACAATGCCTATAGTTTGGAGCTACCTGAAGATGTTTTTATTTCTGATGTTTTTAATGTCAAACATTTGACCTTTTATACAGGTGAGAACTCAAGCATAAGGACAAGCTTGTCAGAGGAAGGGAAGAATGATGAGGGCAGCCAAACCGATCCAACTCAAGGATGTTGTGGACCAATCAAACCCGGATGGAGATGGAGATGTGCAGACTAAGGCGGTTTAGACGCAAGTTGCTCCAGTCCGAACTAGTTCAGATCGACCAAGCCACGCCAATCAAGCCCACTCCAGTGAAGGCTATAGCAGTTCGCCAGTCCAAACGGCTTCAGGCCCAGCAGCTGAATCAGGGTTTATTAATTTTTTATTTCCTATTGCTATTAGATTTAGATTAAGGTTTATTCATTTTTCATTTCCTATTAGATTTAGGGCTATTAGGTTTATGGTTAACACCCTCCTATTGCTATTAGGTTCAAAGTTATCACCCTATATAAGTTGTTTTAGGGTCTCGTTATTAATATACTTTGTTTTTTCGAATTCCTTATTTGATTTCTGAAAATAGAACGAAAATTTGCATCCTTTTTTTCTTCTGCTTTTGTATTGCCTTGAATTGAAAATTCAATTGCGCTTTATTTGTGAGTGATCACAGAAAACATCCAATCTTCTTTCTCATCCAGTTTTCGAAAACCAACTTGGACAAATTCTATTTCCAACTGAGCCGATCGTTCAAGAGCTGCAAGAAATTGAAAATTGTCTTGCATCAGTCTCTTACTTTTAATTTCTGGCTTTTAGTTTTATGTGAAATACTAGTTCAAGGATGAAAGGCATTTTGGTCTACCATGTACTTCTAGGGGAGAAAAATGGGGTTTCTGTTGTAGAAGAACATCTGATAGGAAAGTTGGACAAATCAAGACAAGTTTCACAGATAGTGGTTCACCATTTATAATGTATTTTACTTTCACCTGAATTACAATTAAATGACCGAAAGTAATCAGTTTCATCTACATCAATGCACTTTTTTTGGGGGCTCTTAATTTGGGGTCATCAAAGAAATATTTAAAAAGAGTTCTAAGAAATTATCTATAACTAGAGCTTGATGTCATTAAAGTACCTATTGACTATCCACTTCGATCTATTTCTATGGCTGTGTTTTAGTGTTGTTAATTGCACCTTCTGTCCTCAAATTCCTTCATTGATCACATTAATATGAAGCCAAGATATAAACTTATGACATTCAGGTCTTTTGGTTGAAAAAGTTCTTGCTGGCAAAAGAAGCTGTCATTAACTCGAATGCTTAAAGACCATTCTCTGTTCAACTACAATTTAGTTTTCCTATTTAATAAAATTCTTAAGCTATTTATAGTAGACAATTTTGCCTACATTTAGTTACACCAGATGACGAGAGGGTTAATTATTTGTATTATATATAACATGTACATAAGGATTCCTAATAATTGGTAACACATACTTTAAAAGAACACAAGATTGATAATAAAAATGAGAAGGTTATCTATGCATGACTAATCTTTATCTTCTTTAAATTCCTCCATATTTTTCTACTTAATGGAACAATGGTTTCTTTGGAACAGGAACACAATTGATCAGTCTACCCTAAAAGAACAAGTTTTCCATTGTAGTTTAACATTTATGAGTGTCTTTATCATGAATTACTTTTACACATTCGTTTCATATCTATAACTCTTCCCATGTACTGAAAGTTGCACTTGGCAAGTGAAATCAAAAATTGTATATGGACTTTCAAAACTCACTTGGACTGTTCTCCCTTTTCCTTTGAAACTTGATGGTTTTATGTGTAACTTGTTCATGGCATTTTTTTTTTTGGGTGAATCTTTTTTATTCTTTTTAAAATATATGAGTAACCTTTATTATTTAATTTACATTCACATTTAGAAGAACATGGCTTCTTTAATTTAAATCAAGAAGGAATATCAAGCAACTTTGCCTTTCCCTATTTTGTCTAACTATTTGTAGGTAAAGTTTACCATACAACCATTTAATCATCATCTTTTTCTCTTCTTTTCCACATAAAAAATTGAACATCATTAATATTTTTCAAAAACTGCTATATTATCTACTTCGTA
Organism: Parsonsia alboflavescens; assembly: GCA_028571225.1. Taxonomy (NCBI): domain Eukaryota; kingdom Viridiplantae; phylum Streptophyta; class Magnoliopsida; order Gentianales; family Apocynaceae; genus Parsonsia; species Parsonsia alboflavescens. The sequence goes on from JAOXNR010012477.1 coordinate 58,668, forward strand.
AATAAACTTACGGGAATTTCAAGTTTAAATGTGAAGGTTAATTAGAAAAAACTTAATGTAAAAGTAACGTTAATTAACAAATTCGCAACTAATGTTCTGATGAACCTGATATCTACATAGGAATGATAGAAAGGTCGTGGATTGATCATACTGATTTTTTTTGTCAAAAGAGTATGAAGAGGGGTTAGATGTCTTTCTAAAATTCGCAACAAAGGATCAGATTGAAAGGACAAAAAATACCTTATCCCTACACTCAATGTCACAATAGGTTTTTTAAGAGTACATTAGACGTGAAACAACATTGAAAGATGTGGGGTTTCTTGCAGTGGTATAAAAACTGGCATTGCCAAGTTGATATTTTAGTGGCTGTAGAAAAGGATGCCGGTACGCTCACTTGTTGAGGAATCTATACCTGTAGGTGATGACATGGATGACATGGTGTATGATGCAGCTGGATGCAAGTGATGTGTTCTGGGGAGCAATCCTCATTGAAGAGCTTAATGGCTCGAGGCATTATTGCGGTCATGCCAGTGGCCAGTTCAAGGTTTCAGAGAAACACTATAATATCACCATCAAGCAGATTCTAGCGGTCAAGAACGATCAGAAAGTTTGAGTTTCACCTGATACGCCATGAGTTCACAGTACAGATGGATAATTCCTTTTTCCCAAAGATCATGGAATTAAAAAACAAAACCATTCCTGAACCTCAACTCCTTTGCCTGAAAGATTGGTTCTCCAAATACCAGTTCCGAGTTCAACATATCAGAGGAGAGTCTAATATCCTAGCCTACTTAATATCCAGACCAAAAAGGAAACCTTTGCCTACCCATACCTGATGCCCGGCCAAAAGGGTTAGCAGAAATCAAGTGGCCCGAGCTCGGAATGGGCTCAAATTTGGCCGGGTGATTGGAAAAGCCCAACGATCAAAACCCACTGCTTTGCCATGGATTGAAGCAGTTTTTGGCCATCTAAGATCGTTTCGACGGACTTTTGGGTTTTTTTATGTTTTAGGGGTATTTTGGTAATTTTGTTATTATTTTTTATGTTTGGTTAGGGTTAGGATATATTTTGCCAATTGTTTTCAGATTAGGGTTGTTGAGTTTTGAATTAATTTTTGACTTTTGTGTTGCATTACAAAAAACTAGACCATTTTCACAAAATTAAATCTTTTCTTCTATTTAGCTTGTTTTCTTCGCAATCTATTTTGCATCATTTGGTATTAGAACACCAGGTTGCCTTCACCAATGGCTGAACAGAACCGTGTTGGTTGTGGACAGCGTCGTGTTGTAAGGGGAGGTGGAGTCGTTCCTGGGGAAAACGAACAACCTTATCAACGAGACCTGCGAGATAGAGAGAACGAAGAGCTGAGACGGCGGATCCAGGACATGGAACGGCAACTGGAGCAGGCCAGGTTGGGCGTTCGATTTGAGGCAGGGGAGGAATCAGAGATTGAAACCGAAGATGAGGGGGAAGACATCAATCCGTTTGGGGGTTTGAACCAAGGGCGTAATCAACTAGAACGGCCTCGCAGACAATCTTCTTTCTAGAATTTTGATATGAAAATCGAGATTCCCAATTTTGAAGGTAAGGCTCATCCTGATGAGTTTATAGATTGGTTACATACTGTTGAAAGAATTTTTGATATTCGAGACCTGACTGAGGAGCAGAAGGTTAAATTTGTTGCGATTAAATTGAGAAAACATGTGTCAATATGGTGGGAACATGTTAAGCAGCAACGTGCGAGAGAGGAGAAGTCGAAAATTGCAACTTGGGATAAGATGAAGAAATTGCTGCAAAAAAAATTTCTACCTTCTCATTACCGGCCAGAAGTGTTCATTGAATATCATAGTGTTAAGCAGCATGAGTTGTTTGTAGAATAGTATATTGAGGAATTTGATCGTCTACGTATGAGATGTAATGTTGCCAAAGAAGATGAGCAGACGGTAGCTCGATTTTTGGCAAGTTTGAGGGTCGACATTACGGATGTAGTTCAATTGCAATAATACTGATCATATGAAGATGTTTGCAGACTAGCTTTGAAAGTCAAAGAACAGTGTAGATGGAAGAATAGTGGTCTAGGGTCTAAGTATTCGAACAAATTTCAGAGCAAGACCAGTAGTCTATCCTCTGTGGCTGCTGGTAAAGGAGACAAGGGTAAATAGTGGCCAAGGAAGGACCGCACAGTGGGACTGGCAAAGGAGCAGCTTTGGCTAAGCGTTGTTTTAAATGTTAGGGTATTGGACACTTTGCGACAGACTGTCCAAATAGGCAATTCGTGACACTCAGTGAGGAAGCCTTGGAATCAGTGTTTGATGAATACGAAGAGGAACCTGATGATGATCAGAACGAGGAGGGTATTGTATATGCATATTCGGGAGTGTCACCTATGATTAGGTGAGTTCTAAATGTGGCTATGGCAGAAGAAGAGTCATGGCTGCGACATAACATCTTTCATACCCGATGTACTTCCAAAGGAAAGGTTTGTAACATGATCATTGAGGGCGGTAGTTGTGAGAATATGGTCTCCAAGGCGATGGTATAAAAATTGGGTTTAGAAACAGTTGAGCACCCACAGCCCTATAAACTATCACGGTTGAAGAAGGGAAATGAATTGAAACTTAGCAAACGGTGTCTAGTGCAGTTTTCGATTGGCAAGAAATATGGTGATGAGGTCTGGTGTGATGTTGTTCCTATGGACGCTTGCCACATTCTATTAGGGAGGCCATGGTAGTATGATAGAAGGACGAAACATGATGGGTTTCGGAACACATACACCTTCAGTAAGGATGGCGAGAATATCACACTGGGTCCTTCAAATTTGAGGAAGGAAGCAACGAAGAATCTACTGTCCAGAGTAGAATTCCGTGAGGAAACGAGCAAGGCGACTGAAATTTTTACATTGGTTCTCTTGGACCAAAATGCAGGAAAGTCCAAGTTTTATGTGCAAGTTGTTCCATTGCTGCAGGAATAGGCTGATGTGATACCAGATGAGATGCCTTCATGTTTGCCACCTATGAGGGACATCCAGCACTGTAAAGCCTGCTTGCTTGGTGTTGTTATCCCTAATTAGGCAACCTATCGCATGAGTCCTAAGGAGCATGAGGAGCTACAATGACAGGTGCACGAATTGATGGAAAATGGGGTAGTCAGGGAAAGTATGAGTCATTTTGCAGTGCCAGCTTTTTTAGTGCCAAAGAAAGATGGTTCCTGGTAGGTGTGCATTGGAAGTCGAGCAGTGAACAAGATAACCATCAGGTATAGGTTTCCGATTCCCCGATTTGATGATTTGATAGACTAGTTACATAGGGTATCTGTCTTTTTGAAGATAGATTTGAGGAGCAGATACCACTAGATTCGGGTCTGACAGAGGGATGACTAGGAGAAAAAGTTTAAGACGCGAGATGGGTTATACGAATGGATGGTCATGCCTTTTGGACTATCGAACATGCCCAATACCTTCACGAGATTGATGAATCAGGTGTTTCGTCCATTTATTGGTCGATTTGTGGTTGTGTATTTAGATGACGTCTTGATTTATAGTCTCTAGGTTGAGCAACATTTACAGCACCTCAGGGCAGTGTTTGAGGTGTTAAGGAAGCAGAAGCTATTTGCTAATGCAAAAAAATGCACTTTTGGACTAATCATGTGACATTTTTGGGTTATGTTGTGTCAGGCAGTGGTATTCGAATGGATCCTGCAAAGGTACATGTTATTCTAAATTAGGAGACACCGAAGACAATGTTTGATATCCGCAGCTTCCATGCTCTGGCATCTTTCTACCGGTGGTTTATTTGGAGTTTCAGCTCCATTATTGCGCCTTTGATAGATTGTTTGAAAGGGAGCCGTTTCGTATAGACTGTAGAGGCAGATTCGGCTTTTCAGCTGCTGAAACAAAATTTAATAGAAGCTCCTGTATTGGTTTTACCTAATTTTTCTGAAATATTCGAAGTGCATTGTGATGCTTCAAGAATGGGTATTGGAGGAATGTTGAGTCAACGATTCAGGCCTATAGCTTTCTTCAGTGAAAAACTAAATGAGGCAAAGCGGAGGTACTCAAAGTATGACAAGGAGTTTTATGCGATCGTAAGGAGTTTGGAACATTGGAGGCACTATCTTGTGTCCAAGGAGTTCATTTTGTTTGCCATTCATGAGGCAATGAAATTCATTAATGGACAACACAAACTGAATACGAGACATGTGAACTGCGTAGAGTTTCTGCAAGCTTTCAGTTTTTCCATCCAACACAAGGCAGGCATACTGAATAGGGTGGCAAATGCACTGAGTGGGAGACATACCTTGTTAAATACGATGCAAGTCCAGGTATTGGGTTTCGATACATTTTCTGACTTGTATAGGGATGATCCGGAGTTTAGAGGTGTATGGGAGAAGTGTCAGATAGAGCAGCTACAGTTGTTTATGATTCAGGACAAATTTCTGTTTAGGGGAAATCGTTTTTGTGTCATTGATTTTACCTTGACGGTGGCAATTATTGATGAGCATCATGTTGGAGGTTTAGCCGGGCATTTTGGAATTGACAAATCGTTGGCCTTGGTACGTGAGCATTTTAATTGGCCTCAAATGGAGCTTGACATGATTCGTTGCGTTCGGCGATATAAGGTTTGTCATATTGCCAAAACTAAAGGTAACAATGCTAGTTTGCATCTACCTTTACCAATGCCCGTGGCACCTTCTGAGCATAGCAGCGTGGACTTTATTTTGGGGTTGCTGAGGACATAGAGGAGTAAGGATTCGATCATGGTAGTGGTTGACAAATTTTTGAATATGGCACACTTTGTTCCCTGCAAAAAAACATTTGATGCTTCACAGGTGGCTAGGCTATTTTTACAGGAGATTGTCAAACTGCATGGGGTTCCTAAGTCGATCACATCTAATAGGGATGTGAAATTTGTCAGTCACTTTTGGCTTACTCGCTGGTGATATTTGGGAACCAAGCTACAATTTAGTTCTTCTCATCATCCTCAAACAGATGGGAAGACCGAAGTGGTGAATAGAAGCTTGGGCAATCTGTTGCGCAGCCTACTTGGTGATAGTCCACGGTAGTGGGATTTGGAGATGCCTCAGGCCGAATTTGGGTATAATAGGTAGGTGAATAGGACGACAAGGAGAAGTCCATTCAAAATTGTCTATGGGCACAATCCGGCCACTCCACTGGACTCCATTACCAGTTCACAATCAATTCAGTTCGGAGGTAGAGGAACGTGCTAGATAGATCAAGGAGCTGCATTCTCAGGTTCATGCTCGGATTAACCGGTAGAATTTACAGTATAAGCTGTAGATTGATAAGCATCGAAAGAAGGTTGTGTTCAAGGAAGGTGATTTGGTTTGGGTTCGGCTCAGAAAGGAGAGGTTTCCGGCAAGTAGGTTTGGGAAGTTACAGCCTCGAGCAGATGGGCCATTCAAGGTGCTGTTGGGATTTATGCCCAAAAAGGCTATCATTTTCTTAGAAAAGGTGTAAAAGACTATAATCTTAATAAATAATTTTATACATATTAGCATAACATGCAATAAGGTCCAAATTGATTTAAACAGGTGATCTGTGTGTTGGGACATTCAGCATAGTAAGGTACGGATCACCGGAAGTTTAAATCATAAGGAATTAGTTCT